>PVKE010019593.1:0-28333 GCA_004027555.1 Craseonycteris thonglongyai | reverse complement strand
CAAGCACTATTGAAAGGATTGCTACAAATAAGTAATGAGAGATAATCAAGTATCATCAGGAATTAGTACAGTGCCTTTAAAAAATTGTGGTAAAATAAACATAGCATAAAATTTGCCATCTAAAACATTCGTAAGGTACTGTTCAGTAATGTTAAGTATCTCACTTTGTTATATAATCAGTCTTCAGAGCTTTTCATTTGGCAAATCTGGTATTATACCTACTGTACCATTTTTTCTCGTTTCTACTTTCACCAGTCCCTAGCAAATGACATTCTACTTTTTGTTTCTTTGAATTTTACTAGTGTAGATACCTCATATATCTGGAGTCATACGGTATTTAATCTTTTTGTGAGTACTCCATTTCACTTAGCATAATGTCCTTAAGTTTCATCTATGTTGTAACATGTGTTAGAACTACTTCTGTTTTAAACTTGAAAATATTCCATTGTATGTACGTATATACCACATTTTGTTTATTGATTCACTTGTTGATGGACAATTGCGTTGTTTCTATCTTTGGCTCTTGCTATGAAGATGGGTGTTCAAATATCTCATTGTGATCCTAATTCCATTTGTTTTGGGTATATGAGTGTAGATGAAATTGTTGGGCTAACTGGTAAGTCTATATTTAATTTTTTGAGGAACCTCCATTTCTTTTTCATCAGTAGCTGTTTATAACAGACCTAATCTCCCATTTCCTTTGGGAATATACAATTGATTTGAGATTGATTTTTTTAAATTATGTATATTAGTGAAATGTATGTGTATGTGTATTGTGTTTATAATAGCAAGAAATGAAATAGAGCCAGTTCACAGTATTGAGGAAGAAATGCCCTTAGGCAATATTATATCCAAACTTTTCATTTATAATTGTTGTTAATTACTATTATAGACTTTTGGAAGGCAACCAAAGTGCACGATATTATTAACTCACTTGTAATTCTTTATTGTTATGGTTCTACTTAAGTCACTTGTGTTTATTCTCAGCATTTCCTTTTTTCTAAGATTTATTGTTTTATAGGGAGAGAGACAGAGAGACAGAGAGAGAAGGGGGAAGGCCTAGAGCAGTCTCCATTGTTGTATATCTTTATTTTTTGACATAGTTTTGT
This sequence comes from Craseonycteris thonglongyai, assembly GCA_004027555.1. NCBI lineage: Eukaryota > Metazoa > Chordata > Mammalia > Chiroptera > Craseonycteridae > Craseonycteris > Craseonycteris thonglongyai. Next base: position 27,224 of record PVKE010019593.1, on the reverse strand, counting down.
TCCACACATGTGGGTGTGGGGCTGGGCAGGGCCAGAACTGAACTGGGGGCCTCCTGCATGGGAAGCTCATAGCAGTTCAGCGTATGGATTCTCACAGGCTGGGGCCAGGACTCAATCCTTGGACACCGGGGCTGTAAGGTGAGTGTTCAACCTGCTGCACCATCCTGGCATCCCCCTCAGCAGCGATTTTTGAGAATTATTTTGTTTTGTCATTAGGATTTTATTTCTGACTATGAGAACTAAAAAATGTATATTGTGTGCTCACCTTATCCTTTATCAGCATTTCCCAATCCCTCCCCCAAATCAGTCTTTAAAGGCTGGAGGCTTAAGGCTGTCTGTAATTCGTGAGTCTGGGTTTACTGTTTGGAATTTCCATGAAACTGCTCTAAGATTCCTATTTATAATTCATAAATACTATGATTGTATAGTAATAATTTGAGTGACCTTTTTTCTGTCTTGTTTATATGTAACACCTTTTGCCCTGAAATAATATTGTGGAATGTGTATCCTAGTGAATGTTCTATGAGTAACTGATTGTGAGGGGCCCACATCTCACCTGAGTGAGGACCTGCCCCACAGTGGCAGAGATACAGATGGTCTTTCTGCACGGAGATCTGGTCACCCTCTTGAGTACCTCAGTTCAACATATGCCTTTGAACAACACAGGCCCACTTATACATGAACTTTTTCAATAAGTACTGTAAATGTATTTTCTTACAATTTTCTTAACATTTTCTTTTCTCTAGCTTTATTGTAAGGATACAATATACAATACATATAACATAAAATATATATTAATCCACTCTTTATGTTATCTGTAAAGTTTCTGGTCAACAGTGGGCTATCAGTTAAGATTTTGGGAAGTCAAATGTTATAAGTGGATTTTCTATGAGGTGGGGATGGGGGATGTTAGTTCTCCTTAACCCCCAGGTTGTTCAAGGAACGATTGTATTAAGCTCCTGGTGAAGCTGTGTTTGCCTGAAATTATTTCAGAATTATTCTACCTTGTAGTCCCAGATCTTTGCCAATTAAATGAAAAAAGTCATTACCTTCTGGCTTAGAGTATTTCCTCATTGCTCAATGTATTCTCCTACCAAAAACAAACAAACAAAACAAACAAAAAGCAAAACAAAAAGCAATGTAGAGAAGCAAAAAATTTCCTTTGGATTTTATGAAAACTGCAGTCATCTTGTTTTACTTCCCCATCCTTTTTTATTATTTGTTATTTTCTCTCTGAAAAACAATGACCTGATCCTTCCAATATAAAGAGTATAATTTCTCTTCTTAATTATTGTTGTGCAGCTTTTTTTCCAATTTCTTTTTTTCACATAATATAGAGAAAGGTTTCCAAACTTTGACTTGCAAACTTTACATTGTCCAGAGAATTCTTCAACAGTATAATTCCATCTTGATGATCTTAGTTTCATGTGAAGGTCACTGTACTTTTTTATGACCAATATTTTGCATCCTCCCAATCATTGGGAGCCCAGTAACCTGTAGCAGCATTTATGGTTACATGTGTTCAGTGTTTTGTCTCATTAGCTCTCTGCCAACAGCTCAATTGTGCTGTGGAAAATTGTTCCGTATATATTGTAGTAATACGGCCTCTCTTTAAGAGATTAACCACTGATATGAATTGGTCATTCCATTTTATGATATCGTATAAAAATAAGACATGCTTATTGATAGGACATTTGGAAAAGTGTCAAAAGATTCCTAAGAGAGTAAAGATTTACCCCCATTCTCCATGCAGCTATATACTCAGTGTAACAGTTATATATATTTTTACACATCTTGATGATTTTTAAATGGTATGTTTCCATAAAAGTATATTATGAAGTCTGTATACACTTTTAAAAATTTTATTGCAACTTGCAAAATTCTTATATTTTTTTATTAAAATGTAGCTAACATACAATATTGAGTTAGTTTTAGCTGTACACCACAGATATTCAACATTAATATACCCAAAGAAGTGATCAGCGTAAGTCTAGCAACCATCTAACACCATACCACACTGTCGTGTGTTATTGACTATATTCCTTATGTTGTACATTACATCCCCTTGACTTATTTGTCCTATACCTGGAAATTGAAACCTCTTATGTCCCTTCACGTTTTTTAAGCCTGTTTAAAATTTCTCAATTACAGTTGATAGTTAATGTTTTATATTAATTTCAGGTGTATGGCATAGTGGTTAGACATTTTGTAATTTAAGAAGTGATCCTCCTGACTAGTCTAGTACCCTCCTGGCACTATACATAGTTATTACCATATTATTCACTATGTTCTCTATGCTTTTACTTTATAGCCCCACGACTATTTTGTAACTACCAATTTATGCTTCTTAACCTCCTCACCTTTTTCACCCGGAATCCCAACTCCCCTCTCATCCATCACTCTGATAAATTTAATACCTATCTGATACCATATATAGTTATTGCAATATTGTTGACTGTATTCCTTATACTGTTCCCTACATCCTCTTGACTACTGTGTAGCAACCAATTTATATTTCTTAATCCCCGCCCTTTTTTTCAGGCACTCTCAAGTCCCTCCCAACTCACAATCATCGAAATGTTCTCTGTATCTATGAATTTGTTTCTCTTCTGTTTATTTTGCTAAATCCCACATATATATAAGCATAATTACATTGCATCTGTCTTTGTCTGTCTGACATAGTGCACTCCATACAATACCCTCCAGGTTTATTCATGCTGCTGCGAATGGCAAGAACCCATTCCTGTCCATAGCCAAGCAATATTCCATTGTATAGATGAAGTTTGGCGGTTAAGTTCATGAACTCATCCTAGAAAAACTGCTACATACCTCATCGTTGAATATCACTATGGTCACCTTTGAAGTACTCTCCTTGGGAAAGTATGCATAAACACCAGTGCCTCATCCTCCCTTCAAAGCATTTTGGAACTCTTCTTCAGGAGTGGCCATCAGAGCCATTGTTGTATTTTACCCTTGATGTCCTGCATGTTGTCAAAATGTCTCCCTTTCAATATTTTCTTTTATATTTGGGTAAAGAAAAATATCACTGGGGGCCAGATCAGGTGAGTAGGGAGGGTGTTCCAACTCAACTGTTTACTGACTAAAAACTCCCTCACAGACAGTGCCATGTGATCTGGTGCATTGTCATGATGCATGGGCCCTGAATTGGCGAAAAGTTCAGGTTGTTTTCATCCAACATTTCCACACAGCCGTTTTAGCACTTCCAAATAGTCAACTTGGTTACCTGATTATCCAGTTGTTACAAATTCATAATGAACAATCCCTTTGATGTCAAAAAGTGTGAGCGACATTGTTTGGACTCTTGATTTGGACTGAAAGAACTTTTTTGGTGGTGTAGAATTGGCTGACTTTTATTGTGCACTTTGATACTTTGTTTCAGTGTCATATTGGTACACCCATGTTTCATCACCAGTGATAACACAGCCCAAATAGTCTTGCCTTTCTAAAAGATTTTGGCAAACTTTGATTCTCCTTTGCTTTTGTTCATTGGTAAGCTCCTTTGGAGACCACTTCTGCACACACCTTTCTCATGCCAAGACTTGTAGTTCAGATTTTCTTGTTTCTCTATCAATGTTTACTTGGTTTGTTATGCTCCTCAGCCTTAGCTGATGATTTTGGTGTTCCACTCAAGGAATTTTTGCAATATGTTTATCAGTTCTGCTTGTTACTGGCTGCCCTGACCTCTCTTCACCAGTGACCCTTTTTCTCCCCTCAGAAAAATGTTTAAATTCATTTGTACCCTGTTGTTTTTTTTATGGCATTATCTTTATAAATTTGAACTAACATGTCCCTGATTTCACTTCCACTCTTGCCAAATTTAACAAGAAATTTCATGTTTGTTCATTGTTCTAATTCAAGCTCCCACATTCCTGCAATGGCACACAAAACAGGCAACAACAGTAATGAATGTGACTCAGCAAAATACCACCATGTGTCGACATGAACACCGCTGTAAGACACTGATAGTCTAAGGTTATGAAACCTTACCAAGTTGTTTGTACAGTGCTGCCAATGTAAGTGCATGGTGGCATGTTCGTGAACTTGTCGGCCCTCGTATTTACCACCTCCTCTTTATTCATTCATCGATGGACACCCAGCTTGCCTCCGTATCTTGCCCATTGTAAACAGTGCTGCAATGGACATATGGATGCACACGTTACCCTTGAGGTAGTGTTTAGATTTCTTTGGTAAATACCCAGAAGTGAGATTACTTGGTCTTTCTTTGTTTTTAGTTATACCAAACGTTTTAGGGCTGTTTTGTCTCATGTAAGTATTGCTATCCCAGATTTTTCCCTTAGTTTTCATTTTCAGGAAATATTTTCTCTCTTTACTTTCAGTTTGTACGTGTCTTTCGATCTGAAGTCAATCTTTTGTAGGCAGCATATGTAAGGGTCTTGTTTTCTTATCAGTTCAGACACCCTATCTTTTCATTGGAGTATTTAATCAAATTATATTGCAAGTGATTATTGGTAGCTTTTATGTAGTATTTCTGTTTTATTCATATTTTTATCTTCTTTTTTCATCTTAAAGAAGGACCTCTAAGATTCCTTATAATACCGGTTTGGTGGTGATGAATTCCTTTAGATTTTCCTTGTTTGGGAGACTCTTTATCTGTTTTAAAATATTTATTTTTATTGTGTTTGACAGAAAGAGATAGGGAGAGACAGAGAGAGACAGAGAGAAGGGATAGGGCCCAGAGTAGTCTCCATAGTAGCATGCTATTAATTTTCTACATGGTTACATTCCACAGATGTTCATGGGGCTGCACTGGGCAGTAACTAGCCAGAGGTCTTTCATGTGGGAGGCATGCCCCCACAAGCCAAGCCAGGGATCTCCCACATGAGAAACTCGCTCTTGCAGAAACCAAACCTGGGGCACACCCCAGTTCAACATATGGGTCTGCACAGGCACGGGCCTGGACCCAGGGCTACAAAGTAAGTGCTCAACCTGCTGAGCCATCCTGGCATCTCCTCTTTATCTGTCTTGATTGTAAGTGGTAGCTTTGCTGGCTAGAGTAATCTTGGTTGTAGGTCCTTGTTTTTCATAACATTGAATATTTTCTGTGAATCCCTTTGGGGGTTTGCAAAATTTTTGTTGAGAAATCGACTGGTAGTCTTATGGGAGTTCCCCTGTAGGTAGCTAACTACTTTTCTCTTGATTATGTTAAGATTGTTATTTTTGTCTTTACGTTTGTCATTTATTTATGGTGTATGTATCTTGCTGTGGGCCCCTTTGGGTTCATCTTGTTTGGGATGCACTGAGCTTCCTGGGCTTGTATACTTATTTCCCTTGCCAGGTTTGGGAAGTTTTTCAACATTATTTTTTCAAATAAGTTTTTAATTCCTTGTGCTCTCTCTTCTTCTGATACCCCTGTGATGTGAATGTTTGTATGCTTGATGTCCCAGAGGCCCCATAAACTATCTTCATTTTTTTGTTTTTGTTTTCCTGAAATTTTTGTCTTTTTGTTCTGATTGGTGATCTCTGCTACTTTACGTTCTAAACTGCTGATTTGATTCCCTGTTTCATCTAATCTACTTTGATTCCCTCTAATATATTCTTCATTTCAATTATTACAGTCTTTAGTTCTGTCTGGTTCTTTTATGTTTCCTATCTTCATTTTTAATGTTTTCTATCTTTTTGTTGAAGTTCACCCTGAACCCACTGAGCTTCTTTATAACCAGTGTTTTGAACTCTGTGTTTGGTAGATTGCTTGTCTCCATTTTGTTTTGTTCTTTTTATGAAGCTTTGTTTTATTTGTTTTTATTTTTTATTTTTTAACTTGGGGCATTTTGACTGCCTTTCTGCATTTGTTTCTATGTATTAGGTTGGGTTGTTATGCTTTCCAGTCTTAGTAGATGGCCTCATGTAGTAGGTATTCTGTAGAGCCCAGTAGCACTGTCTTCATGGTCACCAAAGCCAGGTGCTCCAGGTGTGTCTCTGTGTGTGTGTTATGTGCCTTCTTGTTGCAGTTGAGACTTGGTTGCTGTTTGGGTGTTAGGAGGATGGAATGACCCTCAGGCTGATTGTTGGTGAGGACAAGCTGTGATGAGAGTGGAGAAGCTGCTATGCAGGGGATGAATTTATGGATCAGGATTCACTCTAGTAGCACTGTTACCTTCCCAGTCTTCCCTTTGAGTGTGTCATCCTTAGAGGTAACTGAGGGATGCTTTGGGCCATCCAAATCTGTCCATTGGACATGCCAGACCCTGTGTCTGCAGGGAGGGTACACTCTGCACTGCCTATGCCCTATCTGAGGCCATCTTATATGAGTCACATGGTGATCTGCATATGGCTGCCACCCACACTGGTCTTAAAGGTTCCTCCAGAGGTCAAGCTGTGATTGAAGCTGGTTCTTGCTAGTGCCTGACTTTGGGCTGCCCAGGCAAAGGAATGGGATATGGAAAGCCTGATGTTGCCTGTATGGGTTTTGTGAACCATTGAGATATTTTAGGAAAGTCCACATATGTGTCAAGGCAGGCTGTTTGTACAGAAGGGCCATAGGAAACAGCTTGGTGGGCCCCAAAGGTGGGTGGTATAGGGTTTCAGGGAATCACTGGGGCGGGGCATACAAACAGTGTTAATCAGGTTGATGGAGACTCAGATATGGCAGCTGCCTGCTTCTGCACACTGGGAGGGGAAATAACTCCACAAAATGACAATGTCTTCTACCAGCTCCTTGTCTGGGAAAAAGCTTTCCCTCCAGCATTACCCTTAAGTCAGACATCCAGTTCTTCTCCTTACATCCTTGGTGCCTTTTGAGCTACTGCCCTAGGGCTGGAGCTCAGAGCAAGTGAGTCCATCAGTAAGTGAGTCTATACATGGGCTCTTTAAGAGGAATGCCTGGGGCTCCAGCTGCCCTCCATCTCACTTAGTCACAATCTACGCTTGTTTTTATAGCCAAACTTTATGGGAATTTCCCTTTCCAGCACTAGAACCCTGGGCTTGGAAGCCCACTGTATGCCTGGGCCCCCTTGTTCCTTTAGGGGAGGGTCTTCACAACTGAGAGATCCCTCCAAATTTTTGTTGTCACACATGAGTGGGGGACCAGCCTGTTTCACCTCTCTGCCTTTTCTACCAGTCTCATGATGGCTTATTTTGTACATCCTTCATTGTAGGGCTTTGGTTTAACTAGAGTTGAGGAAATTCTCAATGATGGTTGTTATGTAGTTTCCTTGTAATTCTGATGTGGTTGTAAGATGAGGTGAGCACAGTGTTTATTTACTCTACCATCTTAACTAGACCTCAAAATCTTATTTTTTGAAAGTTCAAATATTATCTCAGATCCTAATTATTAATGGGAAACAAGTAGTTTTGGGGGAAAAATTTACTTTATACAGGTCCAACAGAATTAATGCCCCTTTCTTATGAGCTTGTAATCTATACCAAATCTTTTATTGCAAAATCATAATCATGTCATTCTATAACATAACAATATCACACTCAAGCACACTATACTACTTAAAAAGAGCTTTACTTCTGCCAGACCCCGTATAATAAAGAATAAAGGCAGATTTCAAAATCATTGATAAGGATTCAAGTCCTGTTATTTGCAACTTAATAACAACCACTACTATTACTAATTATTATGAGTGTACTTCTATTCATCTTTTTCAGAGTCCCATTTCTCATTTTTTTGACTCCTATGTATATTGTCACTTACCTTCAATATGAAAAGGATACATCTTTCCAGAATAGAATTAGATAGAATAGAACTTTCACTAATATTACCTCAGTCTTTACCCTTGTGAAAGTTTTTGTAAATAGCCCAAGTAATTTGCAATCAAAAGATTTATTGCATTAACTTTGAATAAAATCTCAGTTTTATGTTGCTGCCAATCAAATGGCAGACAGAAAAGATCTCTTAATAAATTATTTAATAGTTCAGTAAAGGACAGTTGTTTGCTATTAATACTTATGTCTTAAAGGTATGATATTAATATAAAACATAGTTTTTTAAATCCCAAAATGTATACTATATACTAATAGAATTATGTTTTTAACTTTAAACTGTGAGCAGTGTTCAGATAAAAGTGGTAATATTTTTTTGGTCCTTATTAAATATCCAGAATATATGATCCTTACATTGGCATTGTACATTTTCTCCTTGATCATTTTGATAGGTAGCTGTGATGGTGAGGATAATTTTTTGCTGTGGGATCTTTACTGAGACTTCATACATGCTTGGTGTATGGCAGAGAATATCTGCTGTGATAAGAAAATCTCTTTTATGCTCTAGATGTCAAACCCTGGGATCCCAAATGAGGAATTATTTAAATGCTGTACTGAAGGCAAGTAAGTGTTCACTTTTGTGGACGATATTGTTGGGGCACACATTAATATTGTTGAGGAATGACCTTTCCTCTAAGCTAGAATACTAGTGAAGAGTATTCTAGCTTTAGCATTTCAAATTTCTCATCTAATTGCCAAATTACATATGCATTTACTTTTAAGTACTTAATAGGATGTGTTTTGTAGTACTTTGATAGAAAATACAATCTGGACTCTATTGAAAACCAGTTCTTATTAAATAAGGAATCATATCAAGATAAGCTAGAACATATTGGGTTAACATTCTTAACAATAATAATAATGACAATAGTTATTAGTACTTTGTATCATTATGAGCCAGACATATTTTAAGTAATTTATATGTATTATGTAATTTTTTTTGCTGAATAGAAATATGAGGTTGGTTTAGTAATTTAAGAGTAGGTGTAGTCATACCTAGTTCTCTATCATGTGTTGCTTGAACTCTAGCAACAGCCTCTTATATGGTCTGCCTTTCCATTCTTGCCCCTGTGCAGTTCAAATCAGTGACTGAATCTTGAGGGTTTTTTTAAAAAAGAAATTTGATCATATCTCTCATTTTTACTCTCCTCAGTCCTTTTCACTGTCTCCTGACTGCTTTTATCAGATGGTTCAAAAACACTTGTAATTACTTATCTCTAACTTCTCCAGCATTATTTGTATCTTTGTTTAGCCTCTTCCTGATACACTGAACTTGGACTTTTTTGGGGGAACTGTCATTATTATCCTTCCTGCTTTACCTTTTGTGTCTTCCTCTCTCCCTCTCTCTTCCTTCTTTACTGCACATCAGTTATATCTCAATTATCAGTGATATGAAGTACTTTCTATGATCCCTATTGGATGTTCTCAAGCATTATGGTTCTTTTACTATTATAATACTTTTCACACATTTTTTATTCCTTGCTTATATTCCATCTTACTCTGTAGAAGGTTAGGTGTTGATGGTGGACATTGTGTTTATACTCTCTCTCTGCTTATTCAGTACTTACATCATATTTTTCTGTGTATAAGATACTGTCATGTGTAAGATGACCAGACTTTTCTAACTCAACATTATGAAATCAGGGGAATCAGGATGGGTCAGTGAGTTAAGCATTCGCTTTGCAGCTGCAGGGACCAAGGACTGAATCCTGGCCCTGGTCCGTGTGGACCCATATGCCGAGCTGGGATGTGCTTCCCATGAGGGAGTCCCCCAGTTCCGTTCTTGACCTTGGTTTGGCCCCTGGCCCAAGGGGGCATGCCTCCCATGAGGGAGACTCCCAGCCCAGTTCCTGCCCAGCATGGTTCCCTCCCACCTGTGTGGAACAAAACCATGTCAAAAACTGATGATGTACAACTATGGAGACTGCTCTGCCGACCTCCCCACCCATTCTCTCTGTCTCTGTCTCTCTCTCTCTGTCTTTGTCAAAAACAATAAAATAAATATTAAAAGAACATTAATAAATCAACACATGGGTTACTCCTGTGTATAAGATGACTCTCAAGTTTCATTATAACGATTTTAGACAAAAGTACTGCCTTATACATGGAAAAATATGTATCTCTGGGCTATGCTAGTCACTTTAAGAATATCCTTTGGATGGAGGACTGATAACTTTTTTATGTGTTGAATACTAAGGTCATAATTTAATTAACTGACCCTATTCTTAAATTATCCCCAATGTAGTACTTTATTTTGTAATGATAATGAAATTCAGATCTTTGTAACGGTATTGAAATATTTAAGTTTTTAATGGTCAGGTCATTTTATCCAGCTTCCCATATCTCTCACATTGTGATTAAACATTACACATAAGAACACAGCTACATTCCTATTGAAAATGTAAAGTAAACAAAACAAACCAAACAGGAATAGGTCTACCTTAGGCAGGGGCTTAGCAGGTTTGCAGTGGAGTCCTCCAACAAATTCAAAATGTGGCAAGAGTGGGTGAGGAAAGTCAAAATCCCAGTAGGTTCGAATGAGCCATATATCAGCTTTGCCCATTAACTCAGATAATGTAGTGGGTCTTCCTGGAGGGAAAAAGAAACAAAGGGTAGAGAAAATGAGAATATTGTAATGTGAATATACCAGGTAATTTTCTAAAAGTAGCTTGGAATAATGTGGCTACTATTGCATTTAAAAGTGTCTTGGTTTAAAAACACAAACATGAGGGCTGTCTGGAAAGTATCCAGCCATGTACCCATTCTCATTATATTGACAATAGCTAGATTTTTTCTGGACAGCCCTTGTGTGTGTGTGTGTGTTGTTCATAAACAAGATATAATGAACTTTTATCTCAAATGTCACAACAGTTCATTCAGCATCATAAACAATTATTCATTCATTAATTTTAAATATGCCTTTGTTTACTATGTAAAGCTTCAAAATTAAATAATGCAAATGTAAACAATGATTTCAACTTCTCAATCAATTAACCCTAGCACACACATGTAAACCTTTTTCTAGAATACCCCGTGTAGATTCCATCATTTAGCTATTCCCATGTTCCTAGATTTTCCAAGTAAACTGTGAAGTTTTTGAGTATAGCTACTATTGCATTTGATTCATGTAAGGGAGCTTAATAATATCTGTGTAGTAAATAAAAGTAAGTATTTGCAGGAAACACCTGAAAAGTTTTCATAAAGTATGTAAATAGATGTGTTCACCCATAATTTTGGCTCTTTTGTACTGAGAAGAGATATAGTTTTCAAAAAATATGGACTAATAACTTGATTGTCCACCCTTCAACAAGGCATTTAAACAGGTGATTTGTGTAAGTACTTAGAAAAGGAATATGTGATAATTAGAACCTTGAATTATGGGTTTCTGAGTCTTAAATAGGCCACGTTATCTCTCAGTTCTGAAGGAATTCTTCAGGCAATATGGCAAAATAGTTGAATATAAATGAAAATAAGGGGAAACCATTTCCTCTGTCCTCCATGGATATTGTGTTAGAAATTTGTAACTACTGAATCTATATGTCTGCTTTGATCAAGATAGATACTGAAATTTCTACTGTTTTTATTGAAGATGAAAAATATATACATATGTAGTAGAATTGGTGTGTAGAATGAATGAACGGGTAGAGCAGAAAACTTATGAGGTCTGACAATTAAGTTTGAGAACTGTGTACCATGTGCTTATGTTGGTGACATTGTACAAAGAACTCAGTAAGGTTTCATAACCTTGGTATATCAGTGTCTCACAGCTGTATTCGTGTCAACATGTTGCGGTGCTTTTTGAGAGACGTTAATTATTGCTGTTGTGTGTTTTGTGTGCTGTCACAAGAATGTCGGAGCTTGAATTAGAGCACAAAACAAACAATAAATTTCTTGTTAAATTAGCAAGAGTGGAAGTGAAGTCAGGTACATATTAGTTCAAGTTTAGGGGATAATGCCATGAAGAAAACAGCAGTATACAAATGGATTAAATGTTTCTGAGGGGAGAGAGAGCTCATTGATGAAGAGAGGTCAAGGCAACCAGGAATGAGCAAAACTGATGAAAACATTGCAAAAACTCATTGAATTGTGCATTGAAATCATTGGCAGACTGAGAATCATAGCAGACCAACTAAACATCGATAGAGAAACAGGAGAAACTTAACTGAAAATCTTGGCATGAGCAAGTTGTGTGCAAAAGCGGTCCTGCAAGACTATGTTTTGGACTATGTTATCACTGTTGATGAAAATGGCTGTACCAATACAACCCTGCAACAAGGTGTCAAACTGCTCAATTGCAGCCAATTCTCCACAACCACATAAGTTCAATCAGTCCAAATCCAGAATCAAAACAATGCTGCTAATCTTTTTTTCATATCAGAGGGATTGTTCATTATGAATTTGTACCAAGTGTACAAACAGGCAACTGACTTGACTATTTGGAAGTGCTGGGTGGAAATGTAAAACAAAAATGAACTGAACTATTCTGCAACAACTTGTGGATTCTACATCACAACAATGTACCTGCTCACCTGGCACTGTCTGTGAGGGGGTTTTAGCCAGTAAACAAGTAACTGTATTGGAACACCTTCCCTACTCAAATGATCTGTCTCCCCAATGACTTTGTTCTTTACCTGGACATAAAGGAAATATTGAAAAGCAGAGATTTTTATTATGTTCAGAACATCAAGGGTAATACAACAATGGCTCTGATGGCCATTCCAGAAAAAGAGTTCCACAATTGCTCTAAAGGGTGGACTAGATGCTGGCATTGGTGCATAGCTACCCAAAGAGAATACCATATTTTCTGGTGTATAAGACGACCGGGCATATAAGACGACCCCCTAATTTTACAGTTAAAACATAGGTTTAGGACTATATTCGCTGTATAAGACTACCTACTTCGAAGGTGACTGCAGTGATATTCAGCAATGAGGTATGTAGCACTTTTTCTAGGATGAATTTACACCCCAATAGTAAGACCCCATATAATGAACAGAGCACAGAGGATTTAATGAAGTGAAACTGCATTTAATACAATACTATAGTGGTGGATACATGACATTATGTATTTGTTGAACTCAGAACCTACATCGAGAGTGAACTGTAATGTAAACTATGGACTTTGGGTGATGATAATGTGTCAGTATGTTTTTTTATTGTTTTTGAAAGAGAGAGAGAGAGAGACAGAGAGACACACACACACAGAGACAGAGACAGAGAGAAGGGGAGGGCCCACAGCAATGTCCACAGCTGCACACCATCAGCTTTCAACATAGTTTCATTCTACAGGCATGTGAGAGGCCACACAGGGCAGGAACTGGGCAGGGGCCTCCTGCATGGGAGGCACACCCCCATAACCTGAGGGCCCAGCTGCAGGCCTTCTACATGGGAAACTTGCCCCAGGAAGAACCGAACTGGGAATCACACCCCAGATCAGCATATGGGTCCGCACGGGCCGGGGCCAGGACTTGATTCTTGGACCCCAGGGCTGCAAAGCGAGCACTTAACCTGCAGAGCCACCCCGGCATCCCCCAATATGTTTTCATAAATTGGAACAAATGTAATTCTCTGGTGGTAGGTGTTGATAATAAAGAAGACAAACCTGAGGGGGCAGGACAATTATGGTAAATCTCTACTTAATATAGGTGTGGACCTAACACTCCTTAGTAAAGTAAAGCCTATTACAAACAAACAAACAAACAAGAATGGATATGTGATTTCTTAAATTTGTGGTCTCAGACTTCCTAGAGTGTCCTATACTCATAATAGACAACAGGGTCCAAATTGACATAATATAAGGATTTCTCTAATACTTGTGAGACAGAAAGATCATATTATTGTTTAATCATTTTAATTGTAAAAGATGAATTCCCCTGACTGAATATTTGTACAAAATCACCTTCCAAGGCACTAGGAAAGTTAGGACTTCATGCTACCAACTAAAAACATGACTTACCTAGTACTTCGCTGTAAAACTGATCCCACTTCTTCTCATTGAACGTTTGGAACCAAAAGTCAAAGTAAATCACATGTATCATATTTTTTACTCTCTCTATGAATGTCATTTGATCAGTTAATCCTGATAGAACAATAGGTACGTACGATGGAGGGATTGGGAGTCCTCCACTGTATTTTTCAACTGTGTATCCAGGAAAGAAGCGGAGACTGTACACAAACGGTGTTTTAAGTATCTGAGCCAGCAGCTCACCACAAGGTAACACAGGATCTGAAAGAACAACATCAAACCTTGATTCTTGTAGTTTTCTCATAAGTTTCTTGTTGAAAACGACATCTTTACAGAGCTTTTCCACAATGTCAGACAATTCCGCAAAGAGTTCTTGCAGTAGTGAAAAATATGTCCAAAATGTATCTTTTGACTTATCATATGTCCATTTAGAGACTAGTTGCATGATAAAATGCTCAAAATCATCTTTTGTTAAAGATGTAGGGTAAACCTCAAATTTAATAGCAGATGCTTTGTTGGGAGCAATAAGAATAGAAGCTGAAGATGTCAGAACAATCACTTCATGACCTCTCTGGACAAGTTCATCCAAGATTGTCTTCATGTTCATCCAATGGCTGTATTCTGTGGGCCAGACCAGCACTCTTCCACAGCTCCCTGGGCTAAAGTAACAAGCCAGCTGTAGCAGTAGCAGAACTGAAATCCATTTTGTAGACATCCTGGTAGAACACAAGGCTTCTATTCGAATTACTGATCCCTTCTGCTGTTGCTCAAACTTATATCCAAGGAGAAATCAAACAGAAAGTTAAAATATAACCGCTACACCTCAAAGTCAATATATGCTATGAAAACTCAGAGCATTTGGGTGACATTTGAAAAAGCAACTGGTAGATAAATACTTTGTGATGGTGACACACAAAAGCCTCGTAGTGTTATTGCCACACAGTTATTAGATTTTCATACAAAGATACCACATACACAACAGATAAGTTTGCTCCCTGTATGGCAAAACGATAATTTATTTATGAAGTGGAAGTGCTTTATCATAAAGGCCTCATTCTTGTTTTTGTCACATTGAGTAGCTGAGGAGGAGAGGGAAGAGGAGGGTTGGTCTTGTTGTCCCAGAGGGGCAGAGGTGGGAAAATTAGAGGAAGTGGGAGGGGAGGCAGGAGAGGCAGGCACACCTGGTGTAACTTCATAGTAACACACTTCGTTTCTGTCTACTTTTTAACTTGTTCAGTTCTCTAAAAATGCTTCTATACAGTATCAATCCTTCTTCCACCATTTTGCTTTTGTTTCAGTGCCTGGATCATAAAAAGGTCCATGTTGTAGAAGAAGTCAGAAGCAGTCTTAAATATTAGAAACCTTCTGTCAACTTGTGTGGTGTTGGTTTGTTTTCTGGCTTTGCTTCTTCTGTCTTCTTCCTCGTTGTCTGGCTCCTATGGTAGCTCTATTTTTAATTTTCTAAGGAACTAGCATAGTGCTTTTCGTAGTGGCTGTACCAATATACATTTCTACCAAGAGCACACCAGGGTTCCCTTTTTTCTTCATCTTCACCAACACTTGTTACCTCTTATCTTTTTGGTAAGAATTCTTATGTGTGAGGTGATGTCTCATTGTGGCTTTGATGTGCATATTTCTAATAATTAGTGATGTTGAGCACCTCGTTGGTCATTTGTATGTCTTCTTTGGAAAAATATCTATTCAGATCTCCTGACCATTTCTTTTTTTGGCTTTGCATAGTTTATTGCATCAGTATGTATACAAAACAAAGTAAACATCACAAAGCAAATGGTTTATTCTCCACAATAACCAACAGATAATCTGCCACAACTTTTCAGCATCCTCACTATTTTTACATACATTTCAGAGAAAGCCGTAGTCATACAAATAGGATTATAATGTATTTTTAGGGAAACCAATTTTTCGTCCATTGTTTCTGTTAAAACTAACAAAGGTGTATTTTCCTCTTTGGCAAGGGAGGTTAAATTCCACACAATGAACTAACAAAGCAAATCCAGATAAAAACCACTGAACATGAGGCACAGCTGAGGTCTGAGCTAATCTGGATTTACAGACTCATACTGGATAAAAAAAGTGTTCCTTACAAAATCAGTTCAGTTCCCACCACCTCAGCAGAAATGTTCTGTGTAGATTTGTTCTTGGTCACTTTTGTAAGAACACACTTCTAATCACTCTGTGTGTGTGTGTGTGTGTGTGTGTTTCAGAGTACAGTGGGCTTTTTCTGATGACAGTCATGGTAAGTGTTGGAATCTGACCTCAGCAATACTTTCATCTGACGTATAAGAGCATCTGACACAGTAATTGAGAATGAAATTGCTGTGCCACCTTCACTGAGTTTGCTGGCAGAGCAGTTTGGGCTGCTTTTAAGTCTCAGTGTTCGGCTTTGCAGATAGTGGGAAAAGGTGGATTCGCATGTGAAAGCCGTGTAGTATCTACCTTGTGAGGGGATGAAGAAGCAAAGTGTGATGAAGGCCAGTTTCTCAGGGATCTATGCCCCCCAGGCAAGGACAGTGAGGTCCCCTGCCAGCCAGAGACCTGCTCTGTGCAAACCCTGACGGGCCACTGCTCATCCCCATCTGAAGTGGAGTCTAAGGAACAGGCAGTTGTTAAGATGGTTGTGTGTGTGTGTGTGTGTGTGTGTGTGTGTGTTTTATCTACAATTATAATTGCTGACAAACTCCCTAGCATAATTTTCATTCCTTCAGGAGAAGAATGTTAACAATGCTTTTAGTTTTAGTTATCAAAGGAAAGGAAATGATCCACAATAGCAACAAGATTATGTTTAAACAGAATGGTTACTGACACATTATCAGATAAAATATATCTAAAAAGTAAACCTACTTTTATTATATACTAATATTATGGCAACAGTCTCATTCTCCCTCTTAACCTCTGTGAAGAACTGAAATATGATAAAGCAAACAAGTTACTTGAATTCTTGTTAAATACTATAACTGTACACGCTGCACATGTTACATCAAAATATCTTAATATCACAAAGAAATAAAAATGCCATCTACAAATTTTTATTTTTCTAGCCTAAGAAAAACAATAGACTCCTGCCCTTAAGGGTCAGAATGAAATAGCTGCACAACTTTGTAAACAGTATGAGAGGTGGACTTTAGGAATCCATCACAGTGTCTTATTATATCACTACTCACTCACTCAGTCACTCACGCACTCACTCACTCACTCACTCACTCACTCACTCACTCACTCACTCACTCACTCACTCTTGAACCCATCCCTCTTTCTCCAGTGCTGCGTACACCCTCAGCTTAGACCACAGCCAGTTTACTTGACATGGTGTTCACAAAAGAGCCCACACAGCCGTCTGGTTCACGGGTTTGAGGCAGCCTCTGGGGGCTGAGTGAGCATGATCCAGCTGGGGCTTCTGGAAGTCGCACTCTGTGGCCCCTGACTTTGGGCCGATATAACCTGGTCGGAGGGGAAAAGGTGCTTAATATCATTAGGCACCAGTGAAATGGGAATCAAAACCACAATAAGATATCTCTTGGTAACCATTAGGATGGTTACAATAAAAAAAAAATATATATATATAGAAAGAATGTGCTTCAGTAAATACATGCAGAAATTAGAAACCATACAGTGCTGCTGAGAATATAAAATGACAGGTGTTGAAGCCGAAGTTTCACATGAATGTTCACCGCAGCAGCATTCACAGTAGTCCACTATGGGTCCAACTCAGATGCTGTCAATAGATGAAAGGAAAACCCAAATATAGTTTGTCTATATAATAGAATAGATTTCTCTATTAAAAACAATGAAGTAATAGTACATGTCACAACATAGATGGCATTGAAAACGTGTTAAGTAAAAGAAATCAGATAGGGAAGGCCACAGTTTATATGATTCTCTTTATGTTATATACACATATGAAGAATAGGTATTACATTGGTATAGAAGCACAGTAGTGGTTTCCAGAGGCTGGGAGAGAAGGGAATAGGAAGCAATTGTTTTAATTGGTTTCCTTCATGTGATGAAAATGTTCTAGACCTAGATAATGGTGATATCACATAAAATGATGAACTATATAATGTCCTAGAAATCACACACTTTAAAATGGTTAAAACGGTAAATGTTCTATTATGTGATTTTTACCTTAATTAAAAAAGAAAAGGGGAAGCTGGGTTGGCTCAACAGGTTAAGGGCTTGCTTTGAAGCCCTAGGGTCCGAGGATCAAGCCCCAGCCCCAGCCTGTTGAGACCTATATGCTGAACTGAGGTGTGCTTCATGTGTGGGGGGCCCATGGTTTGGCCCCCTGGTTGAGGGGATGGATCTCTCATGGGGGAGGCCTCCAGCTTGGTTCCTGTCCTGCTTTGTCCCCGCCCACCTGTGTGGAACAAAATTATGTCAAAAAATGATGACATACAACTATGGAGACTGCTCCGGGCCCCTGTTCTTCTCTCTGTCTCTGTCAAAAACAATAAATTAAAGAAAAAAATGATAGATGGCTGGCTATATTTAGAACAGAGACATTAATTAAAAAATTTTTTAATTATACCATAATTCAGACCTCTTCAATTTGAAGTAGGAAACATTGTTATTTATATAGTTAATATTTGCAAGATGTTACATTTAAAATATATATTATTGGGGAAGCCAGGATGGCTCAGAGGGCTATGCACTCACTTTGAAACCCCAGAGTTTGAGGATCGAATACCAGCCCCGGCCTCTTCAGACCCACATGCTGGACCAGGGTGTGCTTCCTATATGGGAGGCCCCAAGTTTGGTTCTCGCCGGGGTGAGCTTTGCATGTGGGAGGCACCCAGTTCGGCCCCTTTAGTGGCGGTGTGCCTTTCATGTGGGAGGCCCCCAGTCCAGCTCCTGACCTGCACTGCCCGCCCCCATCCCCCTCTCCAACCCACCTGTGTTGAATGAAACTGTCAAAAACTGATGATGTACAATATGGAGACTGCTCTGGGCCCTCCCTCTTCTCTCTGTGTCTCTCTGTTTCTATCTCTCTGTCAAAAACAATAAAATAAATCTTAAAAAAAATTATATATATTAGGTAATTTATGTGGAAACTAAGATTGTGAGTGATAGTAATTAATGCAAATTGGATTTTATTATATAAAGTAACTATATACAGCGACTGTTTTTAGGGCTTTATCATATAAATTCATCCTTTAAATAACCCTGAGGTAGTTTATACCATTAGTACATATATGTTTCACTGGTGGGGAAACTGAGGCATATCAAGGTTAAGGAACTTGCCCAACTCCACGTAAGTCTGTAGTGGTTTTGCAGGAATTGGGTCCAGAGTGTAAGCTATTAACAACCATGCTATAATGAGTGATTCACCTTTCTGTGTTACAATTATTTTTAAAATGTAACTTTTATAGTTTCTCATATTTGTGGCTATTAATTATAATATTGTTACAAATGTATAATTTAGAAATATAGAGATGTTGTTCCCAAATATCTATCACTGCATAACAAACTGCCCTCAAATATAGGGGCTTAGAACATTAATAGACATTTTATTACCATTCTCTCAATTCTGAGTGTTGACTGAACTCATCTAGTTTTTCTTTCTTGGGTTGGTTCTTAGTTCTTGAGTTTCTCAGGTGGTTAGTCTTATGGTGGCTGGGGCTGTAATCATCTAAAGGTCATTTACTCACACATTCTGTGATTGGTTTGCGGACTCAAACCACTGCAGGGTTGGGAACTGGGAACAACTGGGATTCTAAGGCACATCTCTGTCATTGCTCCACTAGTTGATCTTTTATTTTGAGTATTTCTGATGTGGCACAAGTTTCCAAACTAAGTGGATAGAAAGAGAGGGGAAGGGGAAGAGAGTGAGAGAGAAAGAGACAGAGACAGAATGTATTGCCTTTTGCCTTTTCTGTTAGAGCCTTGGAAGTTAATCTAAATCACTTCCACTGCATTTCTTCTTCTTCTTTAAAAGATTTATTTTATTGTTTGAAAGAAGGTGAGAGAGAGAGAAGGGGGAGGGCCCAGAGCATTCTCCATAGTTGTACATCATTAGTTGTGACGTGGTTTCACTCCACACAGGTGGATGTGGGGCTGTGCAGAGCAGAAAATGAACTTGGGGCCTTCCACATGGAAGGAGAGAACCTTCACCACCATCCCGTCACAGTTGCAAGGCAAGTGCCCCCCCCCCCCCCCCCAGCATTCTTTCTGGTAAGACACCTGCAAAGCCTGCCAAAGTTCAAGGGGGAAGAGAGACATTGGGAGGATCTTCAAAGTATTTGTAGTCCTGTCTCAAAATCATTACAAATATATGTACATACTTTGCAAAGTAAGCCAGCGGAGGTCACCAAGTCACCATAAAATTCATGAAATATTAACATTCAAAACAATAAAACCATTCAGAATTTAGATTTTCAAATACATTAAAATTTTTAATGTCATATATTTATTCCTAGATATTTCAAATTAAAAGTTTTTTAAATATGAAAAAAGGGTCCCAGTTTAATACAATAGAGAGTATACCAGATTTTTGGTCAATTCAAGTATTCTAAGGATATTAAAAAATTGATAATACATTATCAAAATTTTAGCACTTGTTATCTTGACTCAATATATTTATTTCACTAATAAATTTTTTATTCTATGTAATACATGAAAACCATGTTGCGAACTGTCAATGATAACATATATAAACATTTAAATTACCATCACTGGAAATTCTGTATTTGTTAAGAATGTTTCCTCTGTTTATACAAATTGACATATTTTTTATTTAATTTCCAAAAAAAAAAAAAAGGATATTATACTTATGTTTATTTTCTGGAACTTATTTATTTAACAATGTGATGTGAACATGCAACAATATTGTCTGTAATCTAATATTCTCTGTTGCTATGGTACACCTACCTTATATCTGTCATTGAAGGTAAGTATGTTCACTGAATGATAGGTATTTAGGTAGCTCAGGGAACGTGCTATACGTAAATAGATGCCTGTGTAAGATTTTACAATACAGATCTTAGGTATAGAATTGAAGGGCTAATCAGTATGTTTACATTTTATTTGAAAGCATATTCTACATTAAACTCCCTAAAAATAGTTTTCAGATGTTTTTTAACTTTTAAAGATCATTTAAAAAATTTTAAAGTTTTCAATTAAATTTGTCATAAAATATTATATTAGTGTCAGGTATACAACATAGTGATGAGACATTTATATAATTTATGAAGTCATCAGCCCCATAAATTTGGTAATCTTCTGACTACACATAGTTATTACAATATTATTATTAATTTTTTTAAGATTTATTTTTTATTGTTTCTGACAGAGACAGAGAGAGACAGAGAGAACGAGCCCATAGAGAAAAGGAGGAGGGCCCAGAGCAGTCTCTGTAGCTGCATGCCATTAGTTTTTGACATGGTTTTGTTCCACACGGGTGGGCGAGAGGCTGCGCAGGGTTGGCACTGGGCTGGGAGCCTCCCGCATGGGAGCCATGCCCCTGCAAGCTGGGGGCCGCACCAGGGGCCTTCCACATGGGAAGCTCACCATGGCAAGAACTGAAATGGGGGCCTCCTGCACAGGAAGCACACCCCAGTTCAGCACATGGGTCCACATGGGCCAGGGCTGTGACTCGATTCTTGGTCCCCGGGCTGCAAAGCAAGTGCTTAATCCACTGTGCCATCCCGGATTCATCCAATATTATTTTTTAAAAAGGATTTATTTTATTGTTTTTACAGAGAGAGAGAGAGAAAGAGAGAGAGAGAAGAAGAAGAAGAAGGAGGGGGGGGGGGCAGGGCCCAGAACAGTCTCCATAGTTGTGTGTCATTAGTTTTCAGGATAGTTTCATTTCACAGGTGGGTACAGGGCTGTGCAGGGCAGGAAGGGCCAGGGCCACCCCCATGGGAAGTACGCCCTGGGCAGGAAGTGAACTTGAGGCCATTCGCATGGGAAGTGCACCCCAGTTCGGCATAGGGGTCTGCACAGGCTGTGACCAGGACTCCATCCTTGGATACCGGGGCTGCAAGGTGAGTGCTAAACCCGCTGAACCATCCTAGAATCCTCTATTATGGTGTGGTTGACTGTATGCCCCATACGGTACTTTACTACCCCATGACTATTTTGTAACTATGAATTTGTACTTCTTAATCTCTTTACCTTTTTAACCCACCCCTCCAAGTCCGCTCCCATCTGGCAACCATCAGAATGTTCTCTGTATTTATGGGTCTATTTCTCTTTTGTTTGTTAGTTTATTTTGTTCTTTATATTCCATGTGTTAGTGGAATCATATGACATTTGTCTGTCTCACCTTGACTTACTACACTAAGTACAATACCTTCTTGGTCCAACCAGGTTGTTGAAGATAGCAAGATTTCATTCTATTTTTTATGGCTGGATAAAATTCTATTGTATACGAGGGATGTCCAGAAAATATCCAGCCATATAATATGACAATGTTATGTTGACAATGGCTAGATTATTTTCCCAGACAGACCTTGTATATGTACCATCTCTTCTTCTTCTCCTTCTTCTTCTTTTCTTTTTTTACATTCAATATTATTTTATATTCATTTTAGGTATATCACATAGTGGTTAGACATTTATATAATTTAAGAAGTGATTCCTCTGACTAGTCTAATACCCGACTGGCATTTTACATAGTTATTATCATATCATACCTTATACTTTATATCCCCATGACTATTGTGTAACTACTAATTTGTATTTCTTAAATTCTTTATCCTTTCACCTTGCCTCAAACCTCCTCTCTGCTGTCACCCCAAAAATTTAGTACCCATCTGACACCATACATAGTTATTATATTATTGACCATATTCCTTATACTTTACCCTACATCCCTATAACAACCAATGTGCACTTCTTAATCTCTTCCCAAATTTTCCCTCATACCCATAACCCCCTTTCTCTATGGCAACCATCCAAATATTTTCTGTATCTATGAATTTGTCTGTTTTGTTTGTTAATTTTCTTCTTTGGATTCTACATTAAAGCAAAATCAAGTTGTATCTATCTTTTTTGTCTGACACTCAGCTCAGCAAATACTTCCCATGTCTTTTGATTGGAGCTTTGAATCCATTTAAATTGAAAGTATTTGTTGATATAAATGTAGCAATTGCCATTTTATTATTCATAATTTTGCTTTTATTTTTTCTGTGTGACAAAGTCCCTCTAACATTCCTTGCATTACTGGGTTGGGATGAACTCCTTTAGCTTCTTCTTGTTTGGAAGGCTTTTTATCTGTCCTTCAATTTTGAATGATAGCCTTGCTAGGTAGAGTAATCTTGGTTTAGGTCCTTGCTTTTCATCACGTTGACTATTTTTGACCAATATCTTCTCACCTACAAAGTTTCTGTTGAGAAATCATCCAACAGTCTTATGGGATCTCCCTTATAAGTTACTACCGGTAGTTGCTTTTCTCTTACTGCTTTTAAGATTCTCTCTTTGCCTAAAACTTTTGCCATCTTAAAGTTTTTTACTCAGTTTCTTGAGCATTCTTACACATTGCTTTGAACTCTGTATCTAATAGGTCGTTTGCCTCTATCTCATTTAGTTCTTTTCTAGAGTTTTCTGCTGTTCTTTCATTTGGGAACTATTTCTTTTCCCCCTCATTTTGGATGCTTCTCTGTGTTTGTTTTTATGTATTAGGTAGATCTACTATGACTCCTAATATTGCTGGGTAGCCTTATGTAGTAGGTGATCTGTGGGGTCCTGGCTGAGTCTCCCTGGTTACCTGCACAGGGTGCTCTGTAGATTCTTATTTTGTGGCAGCGCTGTGCCTGAAGCTACTCAGCAAAAGTCTCAAAGCACACTGCCACCAGTTGCTACTCACCTGGGCCCTGTGGCATCCCATAGTTTTCCAAGAAAGATTGCAATTTGGTCAGGGCTGGCTGTTCACCAGAGAACTTGCCTCTGGTGTTAGGGGAGTTGGGTAGGGCAGGATCCCAGTGAGTTAGCAGGGTAGAGTGAGTGGAGCTCACCAGACCAATCAGATTCAGATTGGCTGTGTGTGGTGCTGGGCACAACACAGGAAAGATGATCCTGCTCCACCAGGAACAGAGAAGAAAGACCCCACTCAGAAAACTGGCAACTGTTCACTTGCCCTTGCCCCAATGCCACACACGTCATTCAGCCTTCTGTATGCCTCCAATATCCCCTGAGCCACCACCCTTCTGCTGGAGTGTGGGGTGAGTTCCCACAAGTGACTGAGCCTGTTCACGGGCACTTAAAGAGGACATTTGGGTTTCCCGTGGCCTTCCATGTCACAAAGATGGTCCAAATCCCCACTGCTTTACAGGCACGTGTCGTGGGGCTGCTCTTCCCGGCACTGTGGGCCGGGAAGCCTGGTGTTGGGCTGGGGTCTCTCACTCCTCTGGCCAGAACCTTCAGGGCTGAGATATCCCTGCAGATGATCACCCACCACATGGAGGTTCGTGGCTAGCCCATTTTGTGTCTCCATTCCTCCTACCAGTCTTGACATAACTTACTTCTAAAACTGTTCAGCTAGACTTCAGATGGTTCTCCAGGTAGGTTAATCTGTAATTTCATTGTAATTTTAATGTGTTCATGAAATGAAGCAGGCACAGTGTTTCTCTACTTCGTCATCTTGTACCTCCTCAGATTCTTTTTTTTTAATTTTTAAAGATTTATCTTTTACTGTTTGAGATAAGGTTAGAGGGACAAAGAAAGAGAGAGAGAAGGAGTACGGCCCAGAACACTCTCCATAGCTGTACATCATTAGTGGTGATATAGTTTCACTCCACACAGGTGGATGTGGGTGCTGCATGGGGCAGAAACCAAACTGGGGCCTCCTGCATGGGAAGTGAGAAACTTCACCTCAGAGGCTTCCTGGTGGTTACCAGCTATGCCACAGTTCAGCATACAAGTTTGCATGGGCCGGGGCCAAGAATCGAACCCCAGACTTCATGTTTGGGAGGCAAGCACTCGACCTCTGAGCTACACTGGCATCCCAAGATTATTTAATTTATTTATTTATTTTTAATAGAAGGAAATTTCTTTAATAAATTCATTTATATCAAAGCAATAACAAGCAATATTGGTCAAACAGTCAGTGTTCCACCCAAGATTGAGAAAGAGATAAGAATGTTCACTATTCTGCTTTAATTAAAAAATGTTTATTTGGGGTCCTGACTACATAGTAAAGCCAAAAATAAAACTAACAGATTGTTTAGGAAAAAAGGGGAGAGAAAGAACAGGAGGTTGGGAATTGTACTTGAAGGTCACAAGCAAGCCAAACCATAGTATACAATTTAGAAAATGTTAGGTGTGGACAACATAAGGTGGACCTTAAAGTTAACTTTGAGAAAAAAATCCATCAATTTATAAACAAAACTAACATACTACAAAGATGGTTGACTTTATCTTGCTAAACTAAATATCTCACTTTGATATTACTTCAAACTATTTAATAAAATAACCACTTTTTAAATAATTAAAACAGTTGCCATTTAAACACATTTTAAAGATTTATTTTTATTGTTTTTGACAGTGAGAGAGACACAGACAGAAAGAGACAGAGAAAAGAGGGAGGGCCCAGAGCAGTCTCCATAGTTGTATATCATAAGTTCTCCACATGGTTGCCTTCCACACAGGTGGGAGCGGGGGGTGAGAGTGGTTGATAACAATCACATTGTTTCCAGGTGTACAATTCTACATCACATTGTCTATACATTGCATTACGTGCTCACCACCCAGAATCAGTTCTCTTTCCATCATATATTTGATGCCTCCTCCCTACTCCCTCCACCCACCCAGCTCTCCCACCCACCTCCCACCTTACCCTCAGGTAACCACTAACCTATTGATGGTGTCCGTGAGTTTTTGTTTCTTTGTTACTTTCAGTTTTATATTCCACCTATAAATGAGGTCGTGTTTCTTGATTTTTCAGTCTAACTTATTTCGCATAATAAGACATTTTCAAGGCCCATTGATGTTGTCAAAAATAACTGTATTTCATCTCTTCTTATTGCTGAGTAGTATTCCACTGTATAAATGTACCACAGCTTCTTTATCTAGTCATCTATCAGAGGATACTTTGTTTCCACGACTTGACCACCATGAACAGTGAGTGCTACGATGAACATTGGGGTACATATATCTTTGTGGAAGTATGGTTTTCAGGTATTTTGGGTAGATACCCAGGAGAGGGATTGCTGGGTCATATGGCAATTCTATTCCTAATTTGTTAATGAATCTCCATACTGCCTTTCATGGTGGTTGTAACAATTTACACTCCCACCGGCAGTGTATGAGAGTCCCTTTTTATTTACAGCCTCTCCAGCACTTGTTATCCCTTGTCTTGTTGATTATAGCCATTCTAACAGGTGTGAGGTGGTATCTCATTGCGGTTTTTATTTACATTTCCCTAATTGCTAGTGATGTGGAGCATTTTTTCATGTGTCTGTTGGCTGTTTGTATGTCTTCAGGGGAGAAGTGTCTGTTTAGGTCTTCTGCCTGGTTTTTAATTGGTCATTAGTTTTTGTTGTTGTTGAGTTGTATGAGTTCTTTATATATTTTAGATATTAGCCCCTTATCAGAGGCATTGTTTGCAAATATTTTCTCCCATTCAGTTGGTTTCCTTTTTACTTTGTTGACAGTTTCCTTTGCTGTGTAGAAGCTTTTTAGTTTGATATAGTCCCATTCATTTATTTTTGCTTTTACTTCCCTGGACTTTGAAGTCAAGTTCATAAAGTGCTCTCTGAGCCCAAGGTCCATAAGTTTAGTATCGATGCCTTCTTCTATGCACTTTATTGTTTTGGGTTTTATGTGGAGGTCTTTAATCCACTTTGAGTTAATTTTGGTATATGGTGACAGTTCAGAGTCCAGATTCATTCTTTTGTATGTGTTTTTCCAATTTTCCCAGCACCATTCACTGAAGAGGCATTTTTTTTCTCCACTGTATATTTTTTGCTCCTTTGTCAAAGATTGTTGGCTTGTATATTTGTGGGTTTACTTCTGATTCTGCTCCATTGGTCTGTATGTCTGTTTTTCTGCCAGTACCAAGCTTTTTTGATTATTGACACTTTGTAGTATAGACTGAGGTCAGGGAGTGTGATGCCTCCAGCCTTATTCTTTTAGCAGAGGATTGCTTTGGTGATTCGGTCTCTTTTGTGATTCCATATGAATCTGATAATTTTTAAAAATCTGTTTCTCAACAGAATGTCTGTGGTATTTTGATGGGAATTGCATTAAATCTGTGTATTGCTTTGGGTAATATGACCATTTTAACTATGTTAATTCTTCCAATCTATGAACATAGGATATCTTTCCATTTCTATCTATCTTCTTCAATTCCTTTTAATGGAGTCTTATAGTTTTCTGTGTATAAGTCCTTCATGTTTTTTGTTAAGTTTATTCCTAAGTATTTTATTCTCTTTGTTTTGATTGCAAATGGTATCGTTTTTCTCATTTCTTTTTCTGAAGTTTCGTTGTTTGTATATAAAAATGTTGTGGATTTTTGTACATTGATTTTGTATCCTGCAACTTTACTATATTC
>PVKE010019592.1:0-28332 GCA_004027555.1 Craseonycteris thonglongyai | reverse complement strand
TTGTCTAGCATGCATGAGGTCCAGGGATCGAATCCCAGCCCCGGCTCATGCAAACCCATATGCTGACCTGCGGCGTCGCTGGTCACCGCTGAGGGGGCAGCGAAGGTTCTCGCCTCCCATGTGGGAGGCCCCAGTTCGGTTCCCGCCCCATGTGGCCCCACAGCCACCTGTGTGGAATGAAACCATGTCACAGCTAATGATGTGCAGCTATGGAGACTGCTCTGGGCCCTCCCCCTTCTCTCTCTCTCTCACCTTGCAAACAATAAAATAAATCTAAAAAAATGGCAATGTTTAATAAAGTGGGGCTGAGGGGACTCGTTCGGCTCCGTAGGTGGCCCTGAAGGAGGCAGTTGGTGGGAGGAGAGACCCAGGCTGGGGCTCAGGGAGGGAAGAGCCAGGTATTGGGGACCCGGAGTGGGTCTGGGGGCGTTAGCTGGCCCTGGCGCTGGCGTGTGGGACGGGCCCACATTGGAGGAAGCGTTGGGGCCTGTGATGTCTCCAGGTGCCCAGACAAAGGCCTCCTTATGCTGC
The DNA here is from genome assembly GCA_004027555.1 of Craseonycteris thonglongyai. Taxonomy (NCBI): domain Eukaryota; kingdom Metazoa; phylum Chordata; class Mammalia; order Chiroptera; family Craseonycteridae; genus Craseonycteris; species Craseonycteris thonglongyai. Next base: position 27,801 of record PVKE010019592.1, on the reverse strand, counting down.
CCCCGGCTGCTCTCCTCTGTCCTCCCAGCCTGGGGTCCCTATGTCCCAGGCCTGACGGCAAATCTGCTGACCCCACGGGGGGCCTGGCCCAGCCCCAGCCCCCACCTTCCTCTTGCTGCTGAGAAGTCACTGTCTTTGCGTTCTGTCCCTTGCGTGGGTTTGCCTCGAGGAGGCGTTCGGGTGGGTGGTCTGAGGCAGCCTCACGGAGTGAGTTCCATGTGAGGGATGCAGCGAAGGAGCCAGCCATGTACAGATGACGGGCGGCAGCTTGTTCCCGGGGGAGGGGGCAGCAGGTGCCAAAGCCCTGAGTCAGACACAGCCTGGGGCGTTTGACGACACCCCAAAGGGCACTTCCTAAAGGCCCGTCTCCACCCGATTATCCTTGAAGAAGCACCCCTCTGCTGGGTCTGTGTGGTCCCAGGACATCCTCCGGAATGAGCCGGCCTGGGCCCGGCAGCCCCGTGCAGAGCTGAGCTGGGGGTGGGGCCCTCTCTAGAATTTGGGGCACCTGCGCCCTCTATTTTGCATCCTCTGCTCAGTGCTTGCGAAGAGCATCCTCTGCCACGAAGCCTAGTGCCAGCCCGGGACACGTGAGACTGCCTGTAGGCGCACAGGGCCGGGCTCATGCACACCCATCCCCGGCTGGAAGGGCAACATGGGGGGCGAGGAGGCCGTGAGAGGTGAGCAAGGTGCCTGGGCAGCCACTTCCTGGTTTGTGTGGGGAGCTGGGGACCCCTCCCCCTCCCCAGGTTATGTGCTGGGTCAGGACTATGACCAGGCAGCTGGAACCTCACTGTGAGAGGTCTGTCCTGCCCACACTTCCCGATGGGGAGACCGGGGTTCTGACAGGTTCTGCGGTGGTCCCGCCTGAGCTCGCTCCCTCAGTCGCACATCTGCGGCTGTGGCGTTGACACTTCTATCCCGCGGGGCAGGGTGGGGACGTGGCTCCTGGCGTCTGTGCGTGCACATGCCGTATCTCCCCAGCTAGACTATAAATTTCTCCGGTATCTTCGGTCCCCAGCAGGCACTCAGACACACATGTGGCAATTCTTTCGGAAGGAATGCGAACGACGTAGAGTGGGAGGCCGCTGGGCCAGACTGCCCTCCCCTCGGGGGCCGCACCGCTTCATTCTCTGTTCCGGCTGGAACAGGGGACCCGGGGACTCAGTGAGGCCAAAGGACTTGCTGGGGGTCACTCAGCAGGCGGGACCCAAGGCTGGGGGCCCTGACACTGTCCTGGTCACCCCAAGGGACTAGGCAGCTCCCCGCAATAGAAACAGCCTGGCAGCCTGGTCCTCAATGTTCTGTTTTTCTGGAACAGCAAGTTACTTTTAATGATATGAGCTCGTATGAGCCCAGTCTACCCAAAATATTTTCAATTTAACAAGGGATCTGTACAGGAACTGTGAACGAGGTATTTTACTTTTTCTTTCTTTTATTTAAGACTTATTTTTATTGTTTTTGACGGAGAGAGAGAAGGGGGAGAGCCCAGAGCAGTCTCCATAGTCGCACGTCATTGGCTTTTCCACATAGTTTCATTCCACAGGTGGGCGCGGGGCTGCACAGGGCAGGAACTGGGCCGGGGTCCCACCCCGGTGAGAACCGAACTGGGGGAGCTCCCCAGCTCAGCATATGGGTCCACACAGGCCGGGGCCGGGATTCGATCCTCTGACCCTGGGGCTGCAAGGCAAGCGAAACTGCTGAGCCACCCGGCCTCCCCTACTTTACTTTTCTTGTTCTCAGTCTTAGACATCTCGTCTGGCTCTGGCACGTGGGCACCTCCTCACGGGCACGAGAACTGCGTGTGGCCCGTGGCCCTGTTCCTAACCGTGGGTCTGGGAGAGACGAGACCTCTCCCAGTTCCCAGCTGAGCAGGTGGCCCTGGAGCCCAGCCGGGTAGAGCTTCATGTCATTGTCCCTGCTATCGGTGACTGAACCCAGTGCCAGTGATCATGGTGTCACTTGTGTGCCCCATGGGGTCAGGCCTGGCGAGGGAGCTTCCTTCCTCTGGGCCAAAGCACCCAGCACCGAGGGCTCTGCCCCCAGCTCACCGCCCCCAGGAGGCCCACCCAGGTTGACTTAGACACTGGGATCAGGGCAGGGGGGCGGTGGTCTTCCCGTGGGGCAGTCCCTGGGCTCCTGGATCTGGGAGGTCACAGTAGTACGTGTCCTCCACACATGGGGGGACATGCAGTGTTCCCACGGGCCTCAGAGGGAGGGAGGCTGGCAGGGTCTCTCTGGGGGGAGGGTCTCTTCTTCCTCAGCACTGTCGGGGCTGCGGGTTCCAGGCAGGAAGCCGCTGATGTCAGCGGCTGGACGGGGCCACACCTGGAGTGCTGGCTTGTGCCCTCCGGCGCTGCCCCGGCGGGCCGGCCTCCCGCTCACGGCGCCTGCTTATCGTGTCAGCGGATGCTGTTTGCTGGCAGCTGAGGGTAATGACGGGGCTGCGTCCTCCCGGGCGGATCTGCGCATGTGTCTCTGCCGGGGCTGGTGGCCGGGCCGGGGCAGCCAGCGCGAGCGAGCGGGGCCATCAGCCGCTCACTGAGCCGTAAAGAGCCGGGCCTGGGGCCGGGCTGCAGCCGAACGCCAGGGAGGGACGTGCTGCGGGTGTTGGCGGCCCCCTCGTGGGGCCAGGGGCCAGGCCAGCTGTGGGCCATACTGGCAACACTCTGTCCCCAAGGTGTCCCCGTCTTGGGGGCCCCCCTTTTGCTTTGCTCTCCTGGCTCCTCCTCGCTCTGCTACCGGCTCCCGGTCTCCAGCTTCCTTCCTTCCTGGGATTCTTGGAAGCTACTCGTGGGCGCCTCCCCTCCCATTTCATTGCCGGGACAACCCCAATACTGAATTGAATTGCCCGCCCCAAATTCCCATCCACCCAGAACCTCAGAATGGGACCTGGTTTATAAATAGGTTCTTTAGGGGAAGCCGGGATGGCTCAGTGGGTTAAGTGCTCACTTTGCAGCCCCAGGACCTAGGATCGAATCCCGTGTGGACCCATGTGCTGAACTGGGGTGAGCTTCCCATGCAGGAGCCCCCCAGCCCGGTTCCTGCCCTGCATGGCCCCCGCCCACCTGTGTGGAACAAAACTGTGTTGAAAAGTGATGACGTACAACTATGGAGATGGCTCTGGGGCCTCCCCCTTCTCTCTGTCTCTCTCTGTCTCTGTCTGTCTCTGTCAAAACTAAAATAAATCTTAAAAAAAAAAGAAACAGGTTCTTTGCAGATGTAGTGAAGTCCATGGGAGGTGGTGAGGACGGCCCTCCTCCAATAGGGCCATGTCCTTGTGGGAAAAGAGGTAAATCAGGACTCAGAGACAGGACACCCAGGGAAGACGTTAGCAGGAGGCAGCCGGACGAGACAGGAAGGAACGTCCCCTTGACCTTCAGAGGGAGCACGGCCCTGCCGACCCCTGGACGTTGGACACCCAGCAGCGAGGCCGGTGGAAAGCCGGTTCCGTCGTTTCAGCACCCACCGCGCCCAGTCCTGTGGGCCCTGGACACTCGCCCGGGCCCCTTCGCTGCGCGGACACATATAAAACTGTGCGCTCCATGCAGGGACCCAGAGAGCTTTTTTTTTTTTTTTTTCTCTTTCTAGTCTTTTTTTTTTTTATATCTTTTTTTTTATTTATAGAGAGTAATTATTTTATCTTCAGTGCATATTTATTTTTATTTTACTTTTGACAGATAGAGAGAGAGACAGAGACAGAGACAGCTAGAGAACCAAACTGTGGGAACTCCCCAGTTCAGCACGTGGGTCCTGCCTGGGCCGGGGCCGGGATTCGATCCTCGGTCCTCGTGGCCTCAAAGCGAGCGCTCAACCCGCTGAGCCGTCCCGGCTTTCCCCCAGAGAGCTTTCTAACTTGTCCATGTGCCTGGGAAACCGGCGTGAACCACAGTCACACCCCCCACAGGAGCCCCCACGGCAGTTCCGCGTGAGGATGCGGCTCCCAGCGTAGTAGTAGCGCTGGGGTGCGCGGGGGGAACCGGCGTGCGCGGCGCTGCGTGGGGCCGGCCTGCGGACACCGCCCTGGCCGTGAAGTCGACGGTGAGGGCGGCAGGTGCATGTGGTGGAAGCTCCCGGCTCAGAGAGCAGAGCCAGGAGGCAGGGGGGGGGGAACCTGGGAGGCAGGGGGCTCCAGAGGCCCGGACTGGACCTCAGGGGGTGCTTGCCATCCTCTGGGGCTGGGGGCTCCCCAGTAGGCAACCGGCTTGGGCCTTGGAGCCGTGGGAGGCCCCTGGCAACAGCCCAGAACCCCTGGCAGAGGAATAAACCCTCCACGGTGGCCCTCGGGGCTCAGGGCTTTTGAGTTGCTGCAACCATTTCTCCTGAGCCCTCCGGGGCTTCATTTAAATGGAGCTAAAGTGCCCGGGTCCCTGGTGGGAGAGGTTAAGTAGCCAGGACAGAGGATTAAGTGCTGGCTGGGGGGCTGGGCGGGGCCTTCAGAAAGCTCTGGAACCAGCGTCTCCCAGCTCTGCCGCCCCGGCTTCCCCCTGTGCCCACCGCGCTCATCTTCACCCGGGTGCTTACACAGGCAGATGGCGTGTGGGCCCGGGAGGCCTGGGTCCTGCATTCAGACACGCAGACGGCCTCTTCCTTAAGCGCTCATCCCTGGGGTGGAGACGGGAAGGAAACGGGGTACCTGTACACTCCCATCTGCCTGCCCACACCCGCCTCCTCCCTCAGGGGTGGGGGGACTGGCACCCCCCAGGGGGCCTGGCGGTGCGGGAGGTATTCCATGAACCGCCTGCCCCCACCTCCCCTGGTGGCTCATTTTGGGGCTACGAGGGCTAAGGCTGCCGGGACTTCCATTTCTGGGACCCAGGCTGCAGCACGACTGCTGCGTCAGGTGGTAACTGCACGTGCACTTTTCTAAGAAGCTGCCCGGCTGTTCTTCCAGGAGCCGCGCCGTCCCCACCCCCGCGTTCCCGCGGGTGCCCAGCATAGGCTGTGTGACCGGGTCCAAGTACCCCGTGTGCTTAAATCTGCGTTTCCCGCCAACACCTCCCCTGTGCTCCCGGCCGGCCCTGAATCCTCTTCAGTGAAATGTGGTTGTTGAATTAATTTCAAGTGAGTTTCCGGTAAACAGCATCGTATAGGGTCGTTAGAAAACCATAGTCGCCGCCAATGGCGTCCTTTTCGTGCATGCATTTCCCTAATTTACATGGAAGGTAAGTTGTGCACGTTAGGACTGAAGTCTGTGCCCGTACTGGGTTCCTGTCTGCTGCCTCTTCCCGCTCTTGCCTGTCTGTGGGTACTGGGACATTAGGATTCCATCTGGATCTCTTTGTGGGTGATCTCAGCGGGTCTGTGGATCCGTGTGGGTTTCCTCGTGGTCACGCTGGGTGTGACGACACACACACAACTCACCAGCCTGTGTCAGCACCTGGCCGCTTAGACTGGAGTGTGGACACCTCCTTTCCCTTCGGTCCCTTTAGCGCTTTTCAGACGGGCTTGGCTGGTCTGAGAACACAGGAGCGAAATGACGGACGGCGCGCTGGCTCCTGACGGTGCCCCTGCCACCCCAGGCCCCTCCCCACCCGCGAGCTGCAGTCTGGCCAGGAGAGGACCTTGTCCCCTTGCTCACGCTCCCTGCTCAGTGCCACCCGGCCCCGCGAGCTGACATCACCCACACCTGCCAGGCAGAGACAAGCACCCGCCAGCCCCAGCGCCTTCTGCAATTAAAGTCTTAAGATGGAGTCTGGCTCGCAGGAGGGAAAAAAGCAATTTCCCTGTTCAACGTGTCAAAAGCTGCTCACCCAAAACCCCCCAAAGAGACACCAGGCGGGGACGAGATCTGCATCATGGCTCCTTAAGGGGACCCTGGTGGGGCTGGGAGCAGGGCCTGGGCACCCTGTCCTCACCTGGTCCGTCGTGCAGCTGTTCCGTTTGCAGGGGCGGGAGTGGGGAGCGAGGTGTGGTGGGCAGGGGTGCTGGGGCAGGTGGTACGTGGTGCAGGGGTCCCCGGGCCCTACCACGTGGGTGCTGGGAGCTGGGGGAGGCTGTCATGGCGGCCACATGGCCCACAAAGCCCTCTCCAAGGTCTGGGGTGGCCACCGGGTCCCCCCACAGCCGACGTGCCTCCCAGCCCTCAGCCCCTGCTGGAGTGTGTGCACATGCTACAGGTGTATGTGTGTGCACACACGTGTTGGAGTCTGACACATGTGCATGCATGCGTGTGTGTGCCTGATGCCTGTGGCTGCGTGACTCGTGCACATTTGTGTGTGCACGTGTGTGAGGTCATGGATATGTGTATATGTACCACGTGTTTAAAGTCTTCAATATGCAAAAAGCTCACACAATCTGATAATAGATAAAAGCAAAAAACAGACAAAGGATATAAACATAATTTATAGAAAAAGATTTAAATGGTCAGTTGAATTTAATATCTATGTAAATCCCAATAAAACATGATATTTATATACAGATATGAAGAAAGTTCTGGTCAAGTTGGTGGAGTAGGTGACCACTGCTCGCCTCCCTGACCTCATCAAAACGGCGACCAAACTGTAGGACAGTGAACGTGGGGACCATCTGAGGACTAGCTGAGCGGCGCGCCTATAACTGAGCTTATGAAGAAGCCATGTGGAGAGGGCAAAACAGGATACGAACACAATGACCACATTGTTTTTAGTGGGCAAAATGAAACAATGTGTCGTCTCACTGATAGGGAAATTTAAATTAGGACAGTGCAATGATACACTCTTTACTCTTGAGGTTGCTAAACTTTAACATAAACACTAAGATCCACTGAGGCAAAACCATGGGGGAAACAGACCCCTCACACATGCCCCTTGGAAATGTGAATTGCAACAACTTTCTGGGAAAGGAATCCCGCAACATCTGCTGAGAAAGTGATACACACACCCTTTGTCCCAAGGAGTCCACTGTGGGAACCTCTTCCATAGAAATAAAATCAGTGGTGTGTGAAGAAAGATGCACAAGAACGCGGTTCCAGCACCGTGTGTGAAGGGCAAAACCAAAGCAAACACAGAGGAAGAGCTGGGAGCAACCCAAACGTGCGTCTCTGAGGACGCTCTTGGAAGCTAGCACGTCCGCACGGTGGCATATGATGCAGTGTCAAAAAGGAATAAGTTTAATCTACATTTATTGAAGTGGAAGTGATGTCCATCCAAGATTTGCTAAAGAGGAAAAACTAAATTCAACAGACAAGTTGTTATAAAACCACGATCAAGCTTTAACCATCCCCACCACAGACGTGGAAACATTGTGGCAAAATCCAGAGAGGAGGTGGAAGAAAGATTCCTTACAAGGATGAGTTACTTTTAAAACACACTTTTGGGGGAGCCGGGGTGGCTCAGTGGGTTGAGCGCTCACTTTGCAGCACCGGGGATCGAATCCTGGTCCCGGGCCGTGCGAACCCATGTGCTGAGCTGGGAGCTCCCCCAGTTCGGTTCTCTCTCTGTCTCTGTATCTCTCTCTCTCTCTCTCTCAAAAATAAATAAATAAATAAATATATATTAAAAAAAAGAAGTTGAGAAGCTATATACACTGTTCATTAAAAAGAAAAAACATTTTTTAAAACACAGCTTTATTGATCTTTAATCGGCCTACCAAAAACTCACATGCTTAGAAGGTTTGCTGTGATTAAGTCTTGACAGGTGTATACCCCTGTCAGACTCTCATCACAGTCAAGAGAGTCAACACCTCGATCACCCCCAAACTCCCGCTCCCTCCTCGCTCCCCAGTTCTCGCTCAGGCCACCCCTGGTCGCAGGTTCGTCTGCATGTTGTAGTTTTGTGTCGCGGGAATCACTCTTTTCTGTCTGGCCCCTTTCACTCAGCCTCGTTCTGAGGTTCATTCATGCTGTTGTATGAATAGCTCATTTCTTTTTATTGCAGAACCGTCTGCTGTCACGTGGGAGTGACTGTTCACATCCATTCACGTGTGGATGGGTTCTTTGCAGTTCGGGGCGATTACTCATGCAGCTGCTGAGCACGTTTGTGTGCACGTTCTTGTGTGGGCTTACACGCCTCGGTTTAAATACCCAGGCATGGAATGGCTGCATCCTGTGTTAGTGTATCTTGAACTTGCTGAGAAATTACCCAACTCTTCCAAAGTGGCTTCTCACCTTGTGGGAGAATTCTCCTCCCTCCCCATCACACCGTCCGACTTTCTAGGTTAGGCGTTCGAACAGGTGGGTAGGGGTGTCTGATTGTGGCTTGGCTTTGCCTTTCCCTAATGACTAATGATGCTCCGCGTCTTCCCATGTGTTCATTTGCCATCCAGGTATCTTTGATGAAGCGTCTGCTTGAATCTTATGCAGGTTTTTTCCTTAGTGGGTGGGGGAGGGCTGTTTGTTTTCTCACTGAGTTTCGGGAGTTCCTTTTCTCTTCTTCCTACAACCCCTGGTTGGATTATACGATGCACGAACGTTTTCTCCTGGTTCCTGTCTCTCCCTTCCCTTAACGGTTCTTTCACAGAGCAGAAGTTTTACTTTTTTTCTTTTTAAAAACTATACTGGTTTTATGGAGGCAGACTTCCTATATCCTCCGATTCGCTCACTGCAGTGTAGGCCTCAGAGCGTTAGCATATCCACAGGTACGTGCACACGACTCCCTGGGGCTGAGGGCCTTGCTGAGAGCAGGTAGCTGGGCTGCCGTCCTGGCTCCTGCGGGGAAAGGATATAAAAATAGGGTCCTCCCTCCTCGGCCTCTGGCTGAGCCCTCTCTGCGCTCTGTGCCCCCGCTCCCCCGCCAGGGTGTAAGAGGCCGGGGGGACAGAGCCGTGAGCACCGCGTCCCATACCCGTCCTGCTCTGGGCCCCGCTGATTGTGAAAGGTGCCACCAGCCACCAGGCACAATCAAGGGGCCACACGGGAGGCTGCCCAAGCCAGGGAGGGGCAGCCGTGGCCACAAAGCAAGGACAGGATTGCGTAAGAGGCAGGGCGTCTCTGCAAAGTCGAAAAAGATTTGGGGACAAACCCTTTCGGACGCCTCAGAAATCGCTCCCGATATCTCAAGTGGCCCAGGCTGAGCATGTGGAGTGGGGGCAGGGAGGCTGAACGCCTGGGCCGAGGGTCCAGGGGATGGAGCCTGTCTTGGGATCAGAGCTGGGACGAGCGGACGGTAGTGACGATGATGACACGGAGTTCAGTTCTGTGCAGCACAGCGAGGCACAGACGGCATGCCAGGCACTGGCCCTGGCCCCTGTGTGGAATAGGGCACACGGTCTCTGTCACCTCATCGTACAGTGAAGGAGGAGACCAAGGCTCAGAGAGGTGAGCTGGCCTGCCGGAGGTCACACAGCTGGAAAGCGGCAGAGCTGGGGTGGGAACCGAGCTTCTGGCACCTGCTTCTCCGTGCCGGCGGAGCCCCCAGCCGGCCCACGCGGGGAGCTTCCCGTGGCCGGGAGGCCGGCTGTACCTGTGGTCTCCTGGGCTCCCCAGGGGTCTCGGAGGCGGCCGGGGTCACCAGGCTGCCCTCTCTCCAGCCTCCCCTGTGCTGGCCAGGCCAGCGGTGGACTGGGAGGCAGGGCTGATTGAGGCTCCTTATTCATGGTCACATCCTTGTCCCCTGAGCCGGTCGGGGCCTGAAGAAGAGCTGGCCGACCAGCTGTGAGGCGCAGAACAGACCATGACAGCAGCTTCTGCATCCCCGTTAGCAGGACTCGGGCCCTGACTCGGACACGGACCCTCCGGACCAGGGGTCAGGGAGCTCCCGGAGCAGCCAGGCTGACACAGCCTCCTGTCCCCCAGCCCTGGGCCCAAACGCCCTCCTCCTGACCCGCTCCACCGCCCTCCGGAGGCCTCCCACCCAGGCCCCCACACCCTGCTGCTTGCTCCAGGGCTGGCCTCCCCCAGGTGGCCTCTGATGTCCTCTGTGGCCAGGAGCAACCACGTGACTTGGGCAGGGCCGTGGAGCTGGCCCTACTCCCTTCCGGAGCCGAGGGCACCTCCCCCCGGCCCGGAGGGGACATGAAGGACCCCCATCCCACGTCCTCCATTCAGCCACCTTCATGCCGGGAGGCAGCTGCTTTGCAAAGCCCTGGGATACGGCTGCTCCAAACAGACTCGGGGGCGGAGGGTCTGCCAGGCACCCAGAGGGAGAGTCAGGCTGGGCCCCCAATGCTGACCGCCCCACCGCCTGACCCGTCCTGGCGGCTCAGGAGCAGGCCCACCGTCGCTGCAGCTAGACCATGCCGCCGGGGCCGGCCCCCGTGCCAGGGTGACCAGGAACGAGGGGGGCACCTGCCCGCCCGGTGGGGGCGTTGCTGCTGCCTGACCCCTCCTGCCCATGTGCCCTGAACTGGCTGAAGCTCACAGCCAAAGGGGGGCACCCCCGAGCCAGCCTACCACACCTACCGCGTCCACCACGCCCGCCGCGCCCGCCGCGCCCGCCTGCCCTGCCAGCCCGGCCGCATTCCCTCCCAGGGAGGAGCTGACCCCTGCTGCCCGATGCCGGAGCGGCTGAGTCACGGGCCCACCCTGGGGCTGGTTCTGGGGCTCCTCTGTGGGGCCTCCTGTCACCCCGACTCTAGCCGGATCCTGCCCCCTGGCTGTGCACGAGAAGTGAGACCTCTGATCCCTCTGGGCCCACAAAGCCGCGGGTGGAGTTTTGACACGTTTCCTCGGGGCCCTCTCCCCGCGTCGTACACCTGGGCACATATTTCCATATGAAGATGAGATCCGATGGGAACGGTGGTTAATACCTTCAGGAACGTCTGCCCCGGAGCCTTCTAGCCCTCAGTGGCTCTAGAGTGATCTAACTCATTCCTCACATTCTCCCGCCAGAGTGTGGAATTCAGCGGCTTCAGGAAAGTTGCCGAGTTGGGCAACCAGCAGCGTCACCCGGAGCTCAGCAACAGACCGGCCTGTTCCGGATGCTTCCTACAGATGGGTCCTTGTGGAAGCCCCTGTTCAAGCGCTCTGTTCCGCGCTGGGGCTACCCTGTGCATCCATGGTGGGCATTTTGGGGGTCCCGAGCATTCCTCCACTTGGGGAGCACCCTCCACCCCCACCATAGGGGTTCAAATGTGAACTCAGCAAATCCCCTGGTCTCAGCTGCGGCAGGTGGCTGGTTGGGTCCCCTGCGTTGGGGGATCACCATCCTGGGGACCCTCCCTTCGCAGCGGCCCCCATGTGCCAGAGGAAGGGGGACAGCCTGGGCCCAGGAGGACCCCGGGGCCTCACTCCCCCAGGACACTGCCTGCCCCGGCCTTGCGCTGACCTCTGCGCACCCTGCCCCGCGGGCCGGGCCTTGTTTGTGGGGGCCGGGCCTAGTTTGTGGGGGCCACGCCAGGACCCCTCCCTGAGGTGGCTGAGCCCTCAGCGTGGGGCCAGGCCTGCACCGCAGGTGCTGCTCCCGGATCCAGGAAGAGCCGCTTCTTACAGTGGGGACAGGGCAGCTAGAGCAGTGGGGCCGCCCGGGGTCACCCACCCACAAAGGGTCGAAGGGGTCCAGTGTGAGGAACCACCAGACCCGGATCCCTTCCAATCCCAGCCCTGCCCGTGGCGAGCGGTCACCCAGCCACGCAGAGCCTTGGCTCCCCGTAAGAAAGCACCCCCATCTCCCACAAAAATGCCCCTGTCCCTCCTGCTAGGACCCTCAGGCACACAGCCAGGGAGGAGGGCGGCGGGAGGGTCTCGCCTTAGCTCCGTCTCGCTGCGTGTGGGGAGGGTCTGGCCCCGGCCAGGGGGCACCCGGGTGGGCGTCTGCGGTTCTCCTGCCCATGACTGTGGCATGGGGTGCAGCCGACCCTGTGTCGGAGGGTTTGGGGAGCTCCCTTTTGCGCCCAGCGAGCCAGGCCCAGCGGCCTGGGTTTGGCAGCTCAGTGGGCGTGAGCGTCTCCACGGGCAACCCCGCTGTCTCCTCGGCAACCCACCGCTGGGGGGGCCGCCCCCAGATCACCGGAAGGAGGGGGAGGGGCGCCTCGCTGCTCCGTAGGTCCCTGCCTCCTGCTGCCTGAGATGCAGATGGCAGGGGGACCCGCGTGGCCTGCTCCAGGCCTGTGCCCTTCTCCCTGGGGGGGCTCGCGGGGCTGGGACCCCCGGGCGGCCAAGTGCTGGCATCCAGGGGGGATGGAAACTGTCCCTGAGACCCTGCAAGCCACTTCCCTCCCGGGGAAACAGGCCAGCAAGGCCTCTGGCCTTCTCCCCCGGGCGGGCAGCAAGGGCCGCAGGTCAGCCACCTGCTCCTTCCAGCTAGCAGAGCCCCTGCCTGGCCTCAGGGGGACTGGTCGGCCTCGCCCACCTCCCAGCTGGCTGACCCTCCGCAGGTGACTTGCTCTTCCCGGGCCTCAGTTTCCTCAGTCTGTACAATGGGGGCAACGATAAAGCCCTGGGCGCTTAAAGGCACAGCGGCTTCCGGTGCGAACCTCTCCCCGCCGCTGGGGCCATCCGGGCCCTCACAGCCTTCCTGTGGCCCGAATCCCCTCACCTTCCTCGTGGTCTTGTTTTTTGCCTCCTGACTCCTCACACTCCCACTTCATGGTTTTGGTCTCTGTCTCTTCTTTCTCACTATCCGTTTTCTTTCTCTGCTGTTTTTGGGGAAGCCCCGCTCCGTGTGTGCCCAGCTTCGCCGAGTGTGTACCCAGTTCCACTGAGTGTGTGCCCAGCCGAGTGTGCCCCCAGCCCTGCCACTGTCCTCCCACACCTGCCCCATGGGCCTGCTGCCCAGGGGTTGGGGTTGGGGGGGCCCTGATGTCACCTTTATCCGCCACTCCCCACCTAACGCAAATTTCATCCTCGGTCTCTCTGAATCAATTTACTTTTATTGCCTCAGCTGCTCAAAAGCAATTTTTCAAGAACAAAAAGGTCAGCACGTCTAAGACTAATCAATTCTGGGAACGCTCCCGCCGCCACTGTCAGGGAGCCGGGCCTGGCTCCCCCGCCGGCCCATCACGTTTATTGCTTCATGATGCCTGTCGTTAGCGGCGTGCGCGGGGTGCTCCAGTGCTCCCACCACATAAAACCTGGGCCGCTCGCGGGGCCGGGCAGTAACCCCCGGGCTGATGGACCGCCTGCGAAGGCGCCCGGACGGGGAGCCTCCAGCCACTTGTTCAAAAGCTCAGCGGCAGAGGGACACCCCCGGGGGGCCCGGGCTGGGCTTCAGAGCCCCTATCGCTGTGGCAGTGGGCACATACCTGCCCACGGTCACCTCAGGTGGACCCGTCCCCACTGCAGGACACTCCTTCCTGAGCACACCCTCCAACTCTGAGGTCTGTGTTGTCATTCCAGACGGGGACACTGAGGCCCGATGTCAGGGGAGTGGGGAGGAGCAGACACAGACTCCAGTGAGTCACGTGACCTGCACGGGGTGACACGCACGAGCTGTGCCTGGGGGGGGACCCCTGTCTGCCATTCCAGGCTCTGCTCGCCTGTACCCCCACCCTCCTGACACCTGAGCTTCATGACAACAGCCGCTCCAATGGGCTCCCAGGGGCCGGCCCTGCACTCAGCGCTCTGTCCCCACCGCAACCCCGTTATGAGTCATTCATGCGCCCACTTTACAGATGAGGAAACGGACTTGGGGGCTGGAATGTCAAGCCCCCACAGCTGGAAACACGCAGCGGGGGCTGGACCCCAACTGCGTGCTCTTTGCTCTTTTGCTCTTTGGCTCAGGATATGAAATACCCAGAGCGGGCACGGCTGTAGATGCAGAAGGCGGATTGGAGGTGGCCCGGGGTGGGGGGATGGGGTGACGCTGCTCAAGGGGTCCGGGGGCGATGGAAATGTTCTGGGCCTCCGCAGAGGTGATGGTTGCAGAGCATTGTGAATGCGCCAAATGCCACTTACAATGGTTCATTTCACGTCAGGTGAACATCACTTCAACGAATTGTTTACAAAAACCCAAAACACCGCTTAGGCTTTTCTGTCACCTGCTTGGCCAGGGGCTAGACCGCTGCTCTCCTGGGGGAGCCCTGAGCCCATGAGGGACTGCGATGCCCCTCCTGGCTGACCCCACCCGCTCTGCGGGCCCCTCCCAGCCGCTGGCCTCGGTGGCGTCTGAGGGTGCAGCCAGCCTGCCCTTGGCTTTGAGCTGCTAGTCGTTTCCTCTGCGGCATCTGTTTCCAGCCAGGCCTCCGGCTCAGCGCGTCTGGCTTGGCCTGGTGGCTCAGAGCGCTGTCCACAGCACGCCAGCTGCCAGACAGGACCCACACCCACGCATCTCCAGTGCCTCGTGGGTCCGGGGAGCACCCTCAGGACCACCACAAAGTCCACCCGGAGCTCTCGGAACCTTGGGCCTTTGCTCAAGGCGTCCAAGGTCACCGGGTAGACCCCGAGCCTGCTCCCCAGCGCCCCCTCCAGGCTTCCTGGAGCCGCCCAACGACTGCTCCTTGCTCCCACACGGGACAGCTCTACCTACCGGAAAGCTCCTCCTTGGATGGAATCCAGCTGAGTCACCCTGGCGTTCCAGATCGCCCGCCCAAGCCTTGTCCCCTCCCTGTGGGACAGACCCCACCGGGGGGCCCTGCCCAGCCCGGCCCGGCTGCCTCCCTTTGGCTCTCCAAAGACAGGGTTAGTCCACAAGGGGCCACTCTACAGACAGAGGCCCCGAGGGGAGGCCCCCGGGAGGGCCCTGTGAAGTGTGAGGTCCCACTGTCCCTGCCAGGCTCCATTCCGCCCTGCCACTGTCCCTGCCAGCGCGCCGGGCTTCCAGGCTGCGGAACCCAATCTGCCTCCTGTCCCGGCTGCTGGGGCCCCTGCCAAGTCCTTCCGCACGGGCAGCAACTGCCAGGCGTTCTAAGAAATGCCTCCTGGGGTTTTCTCGGGAGGCCTGGGAGGCAGGAAGTCCCCTGGTCTGAGAGGACAGTGTGGGAGATGGCCCCTGGAGAGCCATTCTTACAGACCTGGAGCCCAGGGTCACAGAGCTGCACCGGGCAGGGGCTGGGCCTGTGCCCACGCGTCCCCGGACTCCCTCCCCACGGCAGCACGTGGCCAGCCGGCGGTTGGCTCACCGTCCGAAGAACTCGAATCAACTGTCCGGCAGCTGCGTCCCACCCTGGGCTGGTGGAGGGGGATAAACCTACTTTATTTCTTAGTGACAAAGAGATGCCACTGGCATTTTGACACATATATTCCCGTCCTGGTCACGCTACTGCCAGGTGACTTGTGCAGAGAACTGGCCGGGAGCCGCCTGAAGATTTACCTTGATTGTCTCTCCTGGGCCCCCCTCCCCTCTGCCGCCTTCTCCCCAGCCCCCACCACCCTTTCCTGCTTTAAACTCAAGGGTCACACTGTCACCTGAACACACCAATCACAATGGGATCATTATAGCTCAAAAAAAAAAGGGTGTGTGTGTGTGTGTGTGTGTGAGAGGGGGGCCCAGGAATTTAGCCGCACCCAGGAGGGCAACACAATCAGCTATTGTGTCAGAAGTGTCCCCGTGATAAGAAGGGCGTCTAGAAAGGCCGTTTCTGAACTGATTGCAGAACAGAATAGCAAGTTCAAGGCCAAGAGATAGCGGAGAGCCAGGCTCAGGAATCAGCCCCTCCGGGCGGCCCCCTGGGCTTCTGTTGGGCCTCTACCCCCTTGGTATGGAGCATGCGTGTCCCCCTTCCCCAGGCTCATAGGAAGGAGGGCCCAGTTCAGTGTCCCCCAAGTCTCTGTCACCTCCTGGGGGCCGGACTTCCGAGGGTTCCCCTGAAATCCTCGAGAGCAGCTGCAGACTGTTGCGGGCCAGTTGGGGGCCTGGCCCCTGCTTTAGGACCCCCGTGTGTTGCTGACTGCTCACACCCTCCCACTTGGACGGGCAGGGAAACTGAGGCACGCAGATGGGGGCACGTGCTTGGATCCGAGCCAGGGCTGTGCATCCCTGTTGGCCTCCTGTTTATCCCATGAGACTGTCCCTCCGGATGTCCAGTCTGTGGGGAGGATGAACACTGGCCTCCAACTTCCTGGGTCACTTCCTGTTGTTGATTCATCTGGGCCCTGGTTTCGGCCAATCGTTCCCAGGGATACCCATCCTGGCAGCTGTCATTGTCCCGTCAGCGTTAGCAACCCAGAGGGCAGAGGCCAGCAGGGACTGGGCTCGGGTCAGAGTGCGGGCTCTGGGCCAGGCAGCGGGGCTTTGAACCGAGTCGGCCAGCCAGTAGCTGTGTGACCTCGGGCAGGATGCTTAACCTCTCTGTGCCTCTGACACCTAATCTAGAAAAAGGGGATAATAATAACTCTACCCCATATATGGCCATTGGAAGGACTAACACAGAGCTTGGTCCCCTAACCGTGGCCGAGCCCCAACAAGCCCCAAACCCCTCACTGTATAGACTGAACCAGTGGGGTCCAGAAAGTCAAGGCCCCCCCTCCCTTATTGTGAGTCTGGGGCTCTTGCTACCACATCATGCCAGGCTCCTGGCTCTTCCCCGGCAGGCCCCAGCCTGGGAATGGGTGGCACCTGGGTCCCCAGGCCGCAGCCACAGGCCCCGGGGCCTCCCGGGTGAGTCACAGTGAGCGGGGCTTTTGTGGGGGCAGGGAGAGCCGAGGCAGCCAAGCCTTGTGGCATCTCCTGGCCTAGGGCCCCAAGGCCCCTTCCCCAGCAACCTTGTCACCATGGAGCCTCAGTCCAGGGTAGAGGCTTTGGCTCCGTTTCCCTGCCCAACACCCGCCCCCCCCAGGGACATGAGACCTTCCTGAGGTGTCACCTCCTCTGTATCCTGATCTGTGCCTCTCACACCTGCCGTGGGACAGGCACTGAGCCCGTGGGGGGCAAGGCCCAGACGGGGGGCCGCGGTGACTGGGGGGCTTGTGCCGGGCAGGGGACTGGGGACAAGCCCTGCAGCTGAGGCAGACAGGCCCTGCTGACGTGGCTGCCATGTGCAGCCGGCGGACAGGCCGGGCACCCTCCCGTCTAATTCCAGAGACCAGCGTGACAGGTGGGTGCCGTTACTGTCCACATGTTGCAGGGGAGCAAAGTGAGGCTCAGAGAAGCTAAGAGACTTGCCCGAAGGTCACACGTGAGAGAGAGGCCGGCACCCAAGGACCCGCGTTGGAGAACGTTCTCCAGCTCCGCTCTGAGCAGAAAACTCGGGGCCCCCGCGTGCCCCTTCGTGACCTGCTGAGCTGCTCGGGGCTCTGATCTTATCGGCCCCATCGGCTCTTGTCACAGGCTCTTTTACGGTCTGTGTACTCTGACATGTGTCTGTGACGTACCTTCATTCTGACAATATTTGCAGAGCGTCAGGGCGGGGCCCTCGCTTATTAATTTACCGCCCAGCAAACAGGTGAGGCTTCTGCAGGCCGGCCCTGCCCACGCGCGAGTCCTGCTGGGAGGTCCGGGGTCTGGGGGGTGCGAGGTCCCGTGACAAGCCTGAGGTCCCCCGGGGGCCCAGGAATTCAGGAATCACATGCAGGTCCCCTGCCCCGCCCCCACCTCCCGGCCACGGGGAGTCCTGGAGCCAAGGTTGGCCTTTGGGGGGGGGGGTCCTGTGTTGCCCAGGGGAGCAGTCTGGTCATGGTCTATGGTCTGGGGTCTGGGGTCTGGGGTCTGGGGTCTGGGGTCTGGGGTCTGGGGCCTGGGGTCAGGGTCCAGCTGAGTGGACTTGAGAGCAGCCTGGTGCCCCCTCGCATTGCGGGCGTGTGTGGGGACCTACAAACAAACAGCACCCCACCCCATGGCCCGCACACCTGGGAGGGGCCCAGGCACCCCCAGTTTTCAGTCCCGGGCGGGTGGGTGTCCTGTGCGGTCCGGGGCCGGGCCGCATCGCCGCCCATTCTGCACTCCAGCCCGAACCCGACTCCTGTTACCTGAGACGCGGGACCCCTCGCAGGCAGCTGTGTGGCCTGCTTCTCGGATGGCTGCGAGCCACGGCTCCCGGCAGCCCCGACGCGGCGCCCTCCCCGGCCACACCAGCGCCCTGCTCCCTGCAGTTCTCTGGGGGGTTTCTGTGACGACCATCTGTCAGGCGGGTCCCACGCAGCGAAGCGGACAGTGTCCTGAGAGGGCCGGGGGCCGCGGCTCCAGGACGCCACCCAGGGCGGTGGAGGGAGGAGAGGGGCCAGAGCCTCCTGAGGGGCCCCAGTGACAGGCGCGGAGGTAACCTGGGGGACCTGGGGGACCTGGGGGACCTGGGGGGCCTGGGGCAGACCCCACCGCACCCCCCACGGCAGGGCCAGGCTGGACCCACAGTCGGCCAGAGGACGGACCCCCCAGCCCCCTCCTGTCCCCATTCCTGCCCCTGACGCCGGCTGGACTCTAGGTGGGCCTGGCCCTGCTTCCTGCCCTCAGGGGCCCTGAAGCTACTGTGTCCTTTGCCACGGTGTGTGTCCCTCCCCACCCCGAGGGCTCCCGCTTGGTGGGCAGGGGCATCTGGGGGTCTTCTCAGCAGCCTGCTTCTGGGGTGCAGCTCCTCGCACTCAAAGTCAGGGTGGCCTCATGAGGGGTCTTTGGCTCCTCCCGCTGGGTGCTGGGGTCCCAGTAGAAGAGGTGGGGCTGGGAGAGCCCCTCTCCCCTCTAGGAAGTAGGGCTTTCTGTCCTCTGGCTAGAGCTCACATCCCAACCTCCTGCCCCACAAACATAGGCCCAGAGAGGGCAGGCAGCATGTCTGAGGTCACAAGCAAGTGCCGCCCACACACCGGCCCCTCCTGCCTGGGTGGGCTGAACAGAGAGGATCTAGGAAGGGAGGGGGCAGCCCCATGCGGAGCCTCCAGGTGCCAGCTAGACAGTGTTCAGAGTGTCCGCCCCCTCCGGGAAGGGAAACTGCCCAAGCACGGGGAAGGGAGAATCAGAAAGGCCTGGGCACCAGCCCTAGATCTGCCGCCCAGTGGCTGGGTGACCTTGGCCCAATTACTTAACCTCTCTGTTTCCTCCGTTATGAAATGGGGTAAAAGCAGCACTGCCCCCAGCTGGCTGCCGTGGGTACTCAGTGCTGTACCAGCTGGAAAGGGTCTTTGGCCTCAGGCCCCCGACCCCCCGGGCCTGCGCGTCTGTGAACCCCCTTCCCCCGGACCTGCTGGCTTCTGGCCAGGGCTCCATCCTGGGGGGTATTCGGCTGGTGACATGGTCGGGGAGTTGAGCCCCAGCCTGGACGGCCTAAATGAACTGCCCCCTCTCCCCTCCCGGGCCGGGCGCACGGCACCCCAGCTGGTCTCGGGGGAAAGTGGAGACTGAACAGGGAGGTCCGTTTACCCCAAACATCAAAGAAAGAGCTGGCTGCAGGCTGCCGCTGCTCCGGGCCTGTCCCGACAGGCCGTGCGTCCGTCACGGGCTGGGCCGGGGGCCCATGGGGGTGCGGGAAGGGCCGTGAGGGACCTGAAGCCCAGGGGGCTCTCAGCTGCACCGGCTTGGGGCTCGTCATGTCCTCGCCCATGGCTCCCACCGGGCCAAGCCAAGCCCACAAAGAGCACCCCTAACTCACAAGGGGCCCAAATACATCTTGATGTCGAGAGAAAACGCACCCCGAGAGCTTGCAGGTCTGTGACAGGGACCCACCGGGCACACAGCGCTGAGCTGCCCGGGCCCGGACCCAGGTGAGGCCTCCACCGGGGTCAGCCGGGGGTGGTGGGGTCTGTGGGCATCACTGACTGGCTCCCCTGCACCCAGGGACCCCAGGAGCTCTTCCAGAGTCCGACGTCCCCTTTCCTCTGGCCTTGGAAGGAGGGGGCTTGGTGTGTATGCTCGGGGTTTAGAGTGACAGCTAGACGCAGGCAGGCAGGGGGAGGCTGAGCGAGCTGGGTGGGGGCGGGGGGCCAGGTGCCCAGCCCGGCTGGTTCCCCAGGGGCAGGGGGCTCAGAGGTCATGCCCTGCCCTGCCCGTGGGTGGGCGGAGAGGCGGCTGGGGGCCTGGGGGGCAGCCTCATCTTGCTTTTAGGGCCCTCTCAGCCCCCTGGTCTCAGTGGAGTGATTCCCTGGCTAAGCTGCCAGCTTGCACGGTGTCCTTCTAATTAGATTCTCCCAAATTCCCTCTGTCACCGAGTTATTAATATTTATCAGGAGCACACCTGGCATGATTAGATCAGGGGGCCCAGGAGGGAGGGAGGGAGGGGGGAGCAGTTCCCATCTCATCTTCCTGTTCCCACTCCAGGGTCCTCACCTCACTCCCCCCTCCCCGGGAGCACCCCAGGAACAGCACAGGCTGCTGGAGTGTGTGGGGGGTAGGGCGGGAGCCCCCCTCTGCGCCCCTCCTGCAGAAGATGCTGTCTTCCTGCTGGAGTGGGGATTGGCAGCGCGATGGCTGTCCCCACGGTGCCCACGCGCTCACACGCCAGGGGGCTGTGGTCCGGGTGGGAGGTGCGCGCCCACCTCCCTCCCAGGAGGCTCTGAAGAGGCTGCTGAGCCCCCCAGCGGGGTCTGTTGGGGCGTCACCAGGGCGGCTGGGAACAGGAGACCCCAGCAGCCCACCCCCAGCGCATTGCCGCCTCCTGTCCTCTCTAGAAGGGGACACGTCCTCTGGGGTCCTCGTCCTGCCTGGGCTCCGAAGTCACAAGTCCCCTTCCCGGCGGGGGGCAGAGGGCACTGGGGTCCGGAACCATCCCTGGGGCGCTTCCCAGTGGGGTGTCCTCTCTCATGGAAGCTACCACTCACCAGACTCGGGGGGGCCCCGCGGCAACCCTGGGAGCTGTGGGTCCATTTCAGGCACGTGAGATGTGTGGGGGGGGGGTCTGTGAGGGACCTAGAAGCCAGGCCAGTTGGTGACCCGTATCCGCCTTTCACACCCTGAGCCTCCCACCCTTCCGGGGACCTTGGGACCACTTTCACCCCAGAGGGTTGAGGGCAAAGGTCATGGTGAGGGCCTGACTCTGGACCTCCGGAGGGTCCTCAGTAAGACCCTCAAACCTGCAGCGTCCTTGGCCACTGCTGGGGGGCGGGCGCTGCAGGCCACACGTGTGGGGTCAAAAAACAATAAACACATTTTTTTTTTAAAGAATCCGTGAACTTTATCAGTAAACGTTGTGTCTGGTCCTTGGGGACGCCTTCCTGTTGTGTTGAGCTGTCTCTCGTGGGTTGGTTGACAGGGATTTGAACCTGCTTCTGCCTCCCGAGGGGCTGCTCCACCCCCAGCCTAGACCCCGGGGCCCCGGTTGCACCCCGGTTTCAGCAATCCAGACATCAGTTTCGGAAAGCAAGTCATCTCCGTCTAATGACTCAAAATATGAAGTGCCCTCTTCCGAGCACGCTGTTGACGGGCGAGCTGGTGGCGTCTGGGCAGATGTGGCCACGTCCCATCCGGACACCGACGGTCATCCCTGCCAACCACTGTCTGCATGACGCCCCGGACATCCGGCGACTCTCCTGAGACGCAGAGGAGGGTGGGGGAGGGGTGGACGGAGGAGGAATGACCTCCAGGGTGTCCCCGTGCCCAACGCTGAGTGTGGCCCATGGGGCCAGTGCAGGGGCCCTGGGGTCTGCAGAGGGTGCCAGGGCCGCGGTCAGGCCCTGGTGTCTTTTCCCTCCAAGGGGCTCATGGGAGGGGTGGGCGGAGCCTGCAGGCAGCCCGCGGGGGGCTTCGCTGTGACAGCCAGGCTCGTCCAGATGAGGGAGGGGACAGCCCTGAGCAGGGAGGGCAGCGGCCTTCCGCTGTGTATGTGTGTGCACACATGCGTGCTGGGGTGCTGGTGTGGGGGCCGCCCCTCGGAGTCCCAGCAGAGAAGCCCCAGGCCTCACGGGCCCCCTGAGTTCTGCACAGGGGTGACGAGGCGCTCAGCCATCAGAGCCAAGGCCGGGGGGTGTGTGGACCCAGCAGACGTGAGCCCCCCACCTCCACCATGCAGACGTTCAGAGCAGCCCGCACGCCCTCCCCCCATCGCAGGCAGGGAGCTGGGAAGGCCCGGGGAGCCCACCACCCCGCACTCCAGGAGGGCCACCAGGACCCCTCTACCCCCCTGCAATCCTGGGGTGCATCTGCCACAGGCTCCAGGGGCTCGGCGGGCAGCCAGACGAGCTGACACCGAACTCTTCCTCTGGCTCCCGCCCCCGACGCGGCCACATTCGCCTCGTCTGCCTGGACCGCTCAGCAGGTGGAGGGGGTTCGATTCCTGGCCCCGTGCTGAAAGCCAGACACGGCTGGGAGCCCCCGGGATGGCGGCGAAGGCTCCCGCCTCCCACGTGGGAGGCCCCCGGTTTGATTCCCGCCACGTGCGGCCCCACACCCACCTGTGTGGAATGAAACCACGTCACAATAACCACGTGCAACTGTGGAGACGGCCCTGGGCCCTTCCCCCGTCTTCCTGGCTCCCACCTTCTCTCCAACAATAAAAAAATCTTCAGAAACAAAACCCAAAACAGACGTGCAACCGGGCTTTTCCCGAAATGGGAGCCCTAGCATCTGAGTCTCGGTAAAATGCTTGTGTTTCGGGGGCTGGGGAGGGTCTCGAGGGCCCCCCCACACTTCATGAATTCTCCCATCAAACTCCATCTCACAGGCGTGGGGCCGCCCCTCCCCCAGGCCCGTGGGCCAGGTGTCCCGGGAGGGGCCTGCCCGCCACAGGCCAGCCCTGCCGGCTCTGGTCCCCGAGGCCCCAGCCACCCGCCACTTCCATGTTGCTCGCTCCTCTCCCCCCACCAGGGAACAGCCCAGAAGCACGGCAGGCCTCCCGGGGTTCTCAGCCCAGCACCGAACCCGACCTCACACCCCCCACTGGAGTTCCTGCAGACGCCGAGCACACACTGGTGCTCGGTCTGATTTTATTCACGGGGCGGCGGAATCCGTGAGCCGGAAGCAGTCGGGGCCGCGGCCACCAGGACTCACGGTGAGCAGCCCCGGCCCGGGCCTGGCCGGAGGGCGACCACGTTTGAACAAAATACAAAGAACGCATCGCTTCCCACGAACACGAGGAACCGCTGCGTCCTGAGCCTCTCCCTGCAACCCCCACCGCCAAACCCTGTCCTCTCCCAACGGCAGGTGCCGAGGGCAGACGGCAGTGACGCGAGCCTTTGCCTCGGACTTAGAAATTCAGCGAGGCTGACGCGTGGCGACTGCCTGCCCCCCACCCTGCAGGCCCAGGGACTCAGGGAGCCCCTTCTCCTGGCCTCTCAGGGGCTGACCCAGGTGGGTCGCCAAGTGCATGTGCCCTCGCGGCCCGCGGGGTTATGGCCGGTGGAGGATTTTCCTTGGTGGCGTGGGGTGAATGTTCCAGAAGAGGCAGAGGGGGGTTCTCGCTTGGCTGGGTGGACACGTGGACGGGGGTGGGTTTGCTGGCTCCCAAACCAGGGAGGGCTTGCAGGCCCCAAGCATGACGGCTCTCGGTCAAGGTGGCCGGAGGCCACCCTCGGTGGTCTCCTCCCTGAGTGGTAGGTGAGCCCCCCAAGACCGCTTTCCCCAGAGCATGCCTCCCCATATCTCGTTCTCCGGGAGGAAACTGAGGCTGGGAGGCAGAAGGCCGCTAGCCCAGAGGGGTCAGGGCAGGACAAGAGGCAGCCAGATTCCCGACACCTGGGTGTCTTCCGGAAACACAGCACGGCTCACGAGCTTCAGGGGAGCCCTGCTCCCCAGCTTCACAATTTGGGGGGACAGGAGCTGTTTGGTTTTGGGGACAGGCCCCTCTGAACCAGGGGCAGAAGGCTTCCCCACTCCACCGAGCGACAGCCTTGCTGACTAAGAAACGCGGGGCTGACCGGACCCTGGGCGGTCTGGCTCCCCAGGGTCTTGGGGTCAGTGCTTCATGTCAGGCAGGGCCTGTGGGCCCAGCCACACACCTGCCCGCGGCCGGGTTGTCCTGGGGGAGCTTCTCCTTCCTGGGTCAGGGCCTCTGCTGGGCTGATAAACCGAAGAGGCTCCTTCCCCTCTGCCCCGTGAACCCAGGACGCCCGGACACCCCCCAGCGCCCCTGTGGGTAAGAGCTGACGAGAGTGCCCAGAGGGACCTCATGGAAGTGGGCCACAAAGCCCCCCCAGGGCCCACAAGTCTCTGCCCCATTTCCTACACGCAGCTGTCACAGGTTGCAGCTGGGTGACACAGAGCCCGGGGAGCCCGTTTCAGGCCCAGCGCGCTCGGCTTGGCCAGCTGCCGGCCCCCAGCGGGGCCGCACGCAGGGCTCTTCCGGAAAACTCAGTGGGCACGGGGTCCCGTCCCGGGGTCCCGAAACCTCCATCCTGGCCAATGGACTACGTGGAGCTCAAGGAGCCAGGTTCCCGTGACATGTGAGCGCCAGGTCTCCCGGGCTGGGACTCGAGTTGGAACTTTCTAGAACAGCACACGGTTCCCCGCTGCACCTGGGGTGAGGACCCCAGGCTCCCTGCTCCAGCCCAGACCACGGAGCACTGACTCGACCCCGCCACGTCCCCCTTGTGGCCCCCACCCTCCCAGGCCCAGCTTCGTGTTGTTTTTTTTTTAAGATTTATTTAGTTTCTTGACAGAGAGAGAGAGAGACAGACAAAGAGAGACAGAGAGAAGGGGGAGGGCCCAGAGCCGTCTCCATAGTTGACAACATTAGTTTTCCATATAGTTTCACTCCCCAGGTGGGCACAGGGCTGCGCAGGGCAGGAACTGGGCCGGGAGCCTCCCACATAGGCCCCGGCAAGAACTGAACTGGGGGCACAGCCCAGCTCAGCATGTGGGTCTGCACAGGCTGGAGCCGGGATTCGATCCTCGGTGCCCGGGGCTGTGAAGCGAGCGCTGACCCGCTGAGCCCTCCCGGCTCCCCCCACACGCCCCCTCTTCCCAGAGGCCGCTCGGCACCGTACCGTCAGCACGAACGCCGGCGGAGGGGAGACATTTAAGTATGCGCGCACACGCACCCCGGCCAATAACATTAAGTGTCATTTTAAAAAATGGGTTAAATAAGCAGCAACGTGGAGGACAGCCGGGCGGCCTGATTACCCCGGGTGAGCACGCCCTGGCGGTGGGAAGGCTAGAAGTCTAATGACTGAATTATCACCCTAATGCCTTTTGCGGGCCGGGAATAATCCCGGGGCAACAGCTGCCTGGGGCTTTTTGGCTGGTTTCCTCTAATTGCATCCAGATTAAGGGAGGGGTGGGCCTTCCCCGGCCCTCAGAGCCGCACACAGCTGTCCCGGGGAAGCCCAGCTCCCGCTGCCGCGGGGGGTGCACATCACCCAGGTCCCCGAGGCCTGGGCGGGGCCGTGGGGTCCGGGAGACTCGGAATAAATGCTTTGCACCAGGAGCCTCCAAGGGAGGGGCTTTCTGCACACCCCCAAAGGCACGTTATCAGAGAACAACGCTGGAGCGTGAGGGGAGCGCTTTTCTTCCCCTTCGGCGTCCCTGCCTCTCCAGGGACCTCACGTGGCCCCTGGACAAGGCATGTTCCAAAGCTCTGCAATTTGGACCAGCGCCCAGCTCCCCACCTCTCCGAGCACCCAGGCCTGCCCTCACCCCAAACCTGCCCTCACTACGAGCCGGTCCATTCCCGCCCCTTGACGCGGGCCCGGCCGTGTGACGTGGGATGGGCTTGCAAAGCTGTCTGCCCGTTTCCGCTCCTGCGCCTTGGCCAGGGCCAGCCTGCGGGAGGGCTGCAGGGGGCATGGAGCAGCTCACACAGCTCCGCAGCCCGCTGACCCGGACACGGGAGCAAACGCAGAACCGCCCGGCTTAAACCACCGACCTGCAGGGTCCTGGGTCCTGGGCGAGACAAGGGCGTGCAGCCTGAGGTCAGCAAGTTCAGGGCCGTGTGGCAGCATTGCGGCGGCAGTGGGTGCCGGGCACGCCTGCCCAGGGGGGTGTGGTTTCTAGAGGAGGGTCAGCCTAGTACCTGGTTCACTCAATCGAGTTCCACACCGCGGACAGGAGCCCACACAGAAAAGCGATTCTCTTCCCAGAGCGGCCCCTGCTGCTGAGTGGTCAGCACCCTAAGATCTGGGCACTTTCGGGGCTCCAGGATGGTCTCCCCAAAAGGTTCTTGGACAGAGGGCCCGGGAACGTGGGAGAGCCAGGCTCAGCTGCCTGGCCTGCTGGGAGGCTGGGGTCCCCCGAGCAGAGCGGCTGAGCGGGGAGGCAGGGCTGACTTCCTCTTTCCTGTTGATAAACAGCGTTTTCAATGTTTAAGGTGGACGGCGCCACCCTGCAGCCTGGGAGCCGGAGCTGCGTCTCCGTGACTCCCCAGCCCTCCGGGACTTCTCCAGAGGAATGTGCTGGAGAGTCTGTCCCTGGCTCCCCCCAGTCCATGCGGAGGCCCTGGGCCCATGGCTGGTGGCAGCGCCCCCACGCCCTGCCCATCCGTCTACCACCCAGATGGAACAACTGGTGTAACGCCCTGCAAATGCGGGGAGAGGTCTCTTCAGAGGGTTTTGTGGGTGCACGCAGGCGCACACACCCCCGGGCCCATCCAGCCCCCAGCTGGTTGCTAGACTTGGTGGTGTTGACCTTAAACATCCCCAAAGAACCTCAGGTAGAGCCTCCCCAACCCCAAGGAGGGACACCTGTCCTGTAGCTTGTGGGCAGGTGGTCTCCGTGACGTGCCGGGGGTACAAGGTGTTTAAATGGACAGCGTGAAAGTCCCCAGCTGCTCAACCCCGCCCCCACCGCTCGGACACCCCTACCCTGAAGTCAGCGCGGAGTTTTCCTTTTTCCTCTTTCTTGGCAGCCGGCTGCGCACCGGCGTCACAGCTGTGGCTGCGGAAGCGGTGGGAAGAGTGTTTGGCTCGCTCAGGAGAGGAGTGTCCAGTGTGCAATGGTGTCGTGGGGCCTGGACGGGACCCCTGTTCTCTTCTGTACCCCCCTCCTCTCCTGTCCCTGCCTCGCCCATTGCCTGACAACACCCTGCAGCTGCTGGAGCCGGAGTAGTTTCTGGGTTCTGTTCATCAGGAAGGCGATGGGGGAAGACAGCCAGCCTGTGCCCCTGGGGGAGGAGCCATGCAGTGTGGACCCCCCGCACCCCCGCTGTCTTGGGCCCCACTTTTCTCAGGGCAGCTGTCAGGACTCACTTCTCTTCCGGATTCTGCTTCTGTCGTTAATATGAAAAGGTTCCCTTCGTCTCGCCCAAAGGCATTTTCCTTGCGGTTCTCCGGTCCCCTCCACGCCCGTCCCCACCCCAGCCCACACGCCTGGGGCCTCCCCGGAAGATCCTTCATCCCTCGTCCAGCGCAGGGAGACCAACCTATCTGCGGAAGCCAAAGCCTTCCCGGGGCGTCTTGGGGCCCTTCTTGCATTCTCTGGGGGGCTTGGGTGAAGGCGTGTCCACTGTGCCCCCGTAGGGGCAGCCCTCCGACCCCGGGTGGTGGCCCGTGCACTCCACAGCGGGTATGTACCCACTGTCCCACATGCCCGTCCCGCACAGCTTGCACAGGTCGTGAAGGCTGCAGGGGATCCTGGGCAGGAGGCGGAACTGATACAGCAGACTCCTGGCCTGCAAAGAGAAGGGCGGCAGTGAGGAGGGCCAGCGGGCACCTGTGGGCTGCCCACCTGCCAGGCCCAGGGCAGGGCCCTCATGGCCCTGGGAAGACCGCTAGAGAGCGTCAGGGAGCTCCCGGTGCCCCTAAACTTGGATGAGAAGCGGCCACCGTCCCCCCAAAACCAGAGCTTCTGGCTCTGGGCTGTGAGTGAGGGGCCCGAAGGCGGGGAACCTGTCTATCATCCCGGTTCATCTGTTCACTCCCCACAGTGAAGGGAGGCTCTTGTGTCAGGGCCTGAAGTGGGGTCCCGAGGAGCCGGGCAGCCAAGCCCCAGCAGGGGCCGTGGGCGCTAAGCGCTGGGCGCTGGCGGGAGAAACCCCTGTTCCCCGATGCGAATGGGGGCGGGGCCTGCATTCCAGGTGATGCCTGCATGGGGGCGGGCTCTACTGAAGGGGCGGGGCCTGCATGGGGGCGGGCTCTGTACTGAAGGGGTGGGGCCTGCATGGGGGCGGGCTCTGTACTGAAGGGGTGGGGCCTGCATGGGGGCGGGCTCTGTACTGAAGGGGTGGGGCCTGCATGGGGGCGGGCTCTGTACTGAAGGGGTGGGGCCTGCATGGGGGCGGGCT
>PVKE010019591.1:0-28337 GCA_004027555.1 Craseonycteris thonglongyai | reverse complement strand
ATATATATATATATATATATATATATATATATATATATATATATATATATATAAAATGTCCCAATACATACATGCAAAAATGTTTAGCCTTCCCACTACTTAAAAATAAAAGTAAAAAAAAATTTAATGGGTAATATTTTTCAAAATTAAATTGAAAAAATTAAAATTGGCCACAGTTTAGGAAAATAAAACTCTTATATGTTGTTGTGAATGCATAAATTAATACAATCTTTTGAGCGATTTTGCCAATATGCAACAAAATTTTGAACATGCATGATATAGACCCAAAGTGTTTATGGATATATATAGGTGCATATAGAAAATGGAGGTTAGAGGGAAGGAAATTGGCAACAACATAAACAACATAACACTCATGAATACTTTTTAGTAATTATGACACATTTAAAAATATGATACACTAGCTGCTATGTTCTTATTTGCTCTTGAAAAATGTCCATGACATACTGAGTAGAAAACACAAATTATCAAACAGTATATACATTGCATGGGGTGTTTTATTTTTTTATAGATATGTGTATTCATTGAAAGAAGAACGTGAAAGAAAAATACACATAAAAATGCTAGCAATAGCTATCCCTGTGGAGTAGAATAATAAGTAGAAAATACCGTGTTGATATTTTTATCATTCTACCATTCTTTTCATTTCACTTATCAAACACATTGAACAAACAAATGCTTAGACACTCATTTGAGCTTTATGTAAAATATATAATTACAGCCTCAAGAAATTAAAGCCTCAATATATCTTTAACTTTTGTAAGTGACACAAACTGTTTTAGTGTATGTAAATATATATAAAATATAGAATAATGACATCATAGATCATTCCTAGAAATCATCTGAGTGAGATCTCTAATATTTAACTGATACTCAATAAGTAATGTGTCAATAATATTAAAAATAAATACATGTAAGTTAACATATTTATGTCATTTTTATTAAATTAGTAGGTTAAAATCATAAGTAATTATTTCCTCTTTTTTCAAAAATTTTAATGTTATTACAGATTAGAATTTATAACATTGCAAGATTTAAAAAAAACTTTATATACATTAAATCTAACATTTTAGAAGTTCACAAATTATTACTTATTCATTTAAAATTAAAATATGGTGGCCTAGCCATGGAAACAACCAAAGTGCCCTTTGATAGATGACTGGATAAAGAAACTGTGGCACATTCATACAATGGAATATTACTCAGCTATAAGAGAAGATGAAATTCTGCCATTTGTAGCAACAATGGATGGACCTTGAGATCATCAGGCTAAGGGAAATAAGCCAGACAGAAAATGTTAAGAACCACATGACTTCAGTCATAGGAGGAATATGAAACTGAAAACAACAAAGAAGCAAAGCCTCATGGACACAGTCAATAGTTTAGAGGTTACCTGAGGGTAAGTGGGGAGGAGGTGGTGGAGGAGGGAGGGGGCATCAAATACGTGCTGATGAAAAGAAAGCTGACTTCGGATGGTGAGCACGTATGCAACACATAGCTGATGTAATGGAGATTTGTACACATGGAACCTACGTAATTTCTACTAACCAATGTCACCCCAATCAAGTTAACAATAAATAAATAAATAAATAAATAAATAAATAAATAAATAATATTAAAATGTAAAAATAGATTTTTTTAGCTAAGCTTCCTCCAAATTTGTTTTGTGTATGTGTGTGTGTGTGTAAGTGTTTGGTCTAAAGAGAAAATACAAAGACTTTTTCGATTGGCAGATAATTGACTTATTTGCTATGTTCTGTGGAAAGGTACTCTATAGTTGCAAAATTTTAGCTGTTTTTTATATATAAGAATTTTTTCTTTATATTTACATGGCTTAACAGAGTTTTATCTTCTCATATTCCTCACTCTTGCTATACCTGCATTTCTTTTTCAGCCTAATTTGTTATTTATTCCTGCAATCACATAAGCTTTCTACCTAAGTATATATTTTTCTTTATTACAGAGAGAGAGAGAGAGAGAGAGAGAGAGAGAGAGAGACAGAGGAAGAGATGTGTGTAATTTTCTGGAAGTCACTGTCATCTTTTCTTAGTTCAGGTATTAAATTTCTTTTTAGCATGTTTGTAAAATTGTATTCTGCTTTGGAATTCATCTTTCTACTTATCTCCTGTATTCTGAATGATTCACTGGTTTTATGAACCCATTTTTCCTCTGATTTCTTTTTCAGATCCTTAAGTCATGGAAAACACTTCCGGTTTTTACTGTCCTCTTA
Source organism: Craseonycteris thonglongyai (assembly GCA_004027555.1). NCBI lineage: Eukaryota > Metazoa > Chordata > Mammalia > Chiroptera > Craseonycteridae > Craseonycteris > Craseonycteris thonglongyai. The sequence goes on along the minus strand of PVKE010019591.1, from coordinate 26,089 downwards.
ACATCCCATTAACTTTTCTTCCTGATGAGACTTTCTTCATCCTAACATGAACGTTCCAGCACGATTTCTTTGGACTCTTTCATTTCCCTAGGGTTACTAGTATTCTTGGGGCTCCAACCAGATCCGTTTTTGCAAAACCATCAGGGAAGTCGTTTTCCCTGAGATGATCCTATCAAGGATCTATATTTGGTAGGCCCCCCTTCAACGAAAACTGATGGTAGTTGGATCAAAAATAAACTAAGATAGAAGCCAATTCTAGGAGAAGTTACAGTTGAAAAATTGCACACAAAGAAATTTCAGCAGTTGTGCCTGGTAAGGATTATAGACACTTGGACCTGTGACAATGAAAATCTAAAGCCCACACCAGTTAGTCTGGGAGTTTTAGACCCCTGTGTTCTATTTCTGGCAACTTGGGCTTCTCACATAGTAGGTCATGAGTATGGGTTTTCTGAATGAATAACTGACAGTAAGTGGGCTCGCTACTCTGACTTCAGAGATTTAAACACTTAAACAAGGAATCAGTCTCTCTTCCACCTTTACCTCAAGAGAAATCTAACGTCGTTTCATCTCAGCCACCGTCCGTATGTCCAGTCTTGGAGCCCATAGTGCTGGGCAGCCATGAGCAGTTTCCACCGGCGCAGGCTTTACGGTGAGCCCGTTCCGCTTACAGAGCAGAGCAGGCTGGCACCGTTAATCTGACGTGATCCTCCCTTCTGAGCACGTATGTAGCTCCTAATGACAGATGGCTGCTTACAGAGAATGCGAAGAATGAGGATTATCGGGCAAAAAGGAAGTTGAGGTGATTAAAGTTCAGCTCTGGGCCTGTAAGCAAATGATGAAGGAGTTTCTTCACTTGTGAGCTCCTGGACCAGAGAATTGGGGGTCAGGTTCTGTGGATAATCTGTGGACCAGCACACCTTCGAAGCAGCTCATGAAGGTGGGCTTAGCCTTATTTGCCTAAGACATGAAAGTTACCCTTTTTAGGGAAGTGTTTGATCCTGGCATTTTGGGAAGATCCATGATGCCAAACAGAATATTTATAACAAAGCTTTTAAGGTTTGTTCTCATCTATTTTTGCCCTCAGAGGTCATTTCACAAAGAGATCACAAGGCCAACTCTTCCAGGCCACCTCAGTGGGTGGCCAGACACAGACGAAGGAACCAGAGCCTTGGGAGAGGTACAGATCTGGGGCTTGTCTCACACGGTTTTGTAATGCATTGTCCTGTTCACGCCACCACATAATTACATACACAAAATCGTTTAATTATAACTGGTGTGAGGAAAAAGCATGAGCAATGGCCCTAAAAAGAAGCTTGCCCCTGGCTTCCTGAGAATATTGAAATCGCTGACTGGTGGTCCCTTGTTTATGCAGGACTTTAAACATCTTCAGGAACTCTGACATCCCTGGGTCGTTCAACTCTATCCACAGGAATAGATCCTATCTTTTCATTTTTTACAATATTAAAATGTAAAATAAGCTGTTAGGAACATAAGCACATTGGGGTGGCTTCATTTTCCAGGCCAGCACTGACTGAAGAAGCTAAAAAAGTCTGGGTTTTAAATGTATATTCCCCAAATGTGTTTTTTGGGTTTTTTTTTTAATATCTTGTTACTTTCATTAGGTCCATTCAGTAGGCATTATTGTACGCCACCTGTGTGCAAAGTGCTATGCTAGATGCTTACATATACAGGGTGAAAGGGCGCGCTAACTACCTACAAGGAGGTAAAATCCAAAAGAAGAATCACACATGCCTGAAACTAAAAAGAAGAATTATATTTTGCGTATGAAGAATGCTAAAATAAGCTACCTACAAAGCACATTGACAGCTTGGAAAACATGAGCAACTCTACCAAGGTGTGCAGAGAGGGCTTAAACTAAGTTTGATCGAGTGAGCAGGAGGGTACCAAGAGAAAGGCAGGGTTTCAGAAGGAAGAAAAGAAAAGTCATTTGAAGGGAAAGGGGATGGGACATACAGTGAAAATAAGAAACCGCAAGATGTGGGCTTGAAAAAGGGAACAAGGAAGGTGCGGAAAACCAAGTAGATAGGAGTCAAGTCAGACATAATCTCACTTTGTATAAAGAACCATCAAACTGTGGAATAAAAGAGGTAGTAGGAGTTGTACTAGAAGATAAATAGCTAGAAGTGTGTTGGAAAACGTTGGGATAGAAATATGAACCTGGGGGAATGATTATGAATATTTCAGTATTTCATTTTTTTTTAAATTTATTTTAAGGTGTGAGGGGGGTTGGGCAGACCAGTCCCCATAGTTGTACATCATTAGTTGCAACATGGTTTCATTCCACACAGGTGGGTGTAGGGCCACGTGGGGTGCGAACTGAACTGGGGGCCTCCCTCATGGGAGGCAATAACTTTCATCAGAGCCATCCTGGCCGGTGCCAGTTGTGCCCCAGTTCAGCATATGGTTTTACATAGGACGGGGCTGGGAATCAAACCCCAGACCTCCTGGCTGCGAGACAAGTGCTCAGCCACTGAGCCATTCTGGCATCCATTCCTAACTGTTTCTTAATGGTGGTTTTGCCCAGCTTCTGTCCCGCATCTGCTGTCTCACTCTTAACTGCCTCCCTTTGTCTTTGGACCACAAGGTAGCGCAGGGTCATCAAGGGCACCAAGTTTTAATTGTATTAGAGTTCCTTGTAGGGAGATTGACTTGCTTCCCTCCTCCCCAAGTCCAAACCAAACAAAGGAGGCTCGTCTGGTCCAGGCTACTCAGGGCTCAATCACCGGTAGCCCAGAGTGAGGTCACATCTAGCTCCATAGATCCTTGAGGCTATGGGGAGGGGAAGACCTGACCTAAGGGGAACTACTCAGGTGGTTTCCTGTACAAATAAGGAGTCCAGAACAGAAAACGCAGGTAGAATCGTAAAATAAAGCCCGTATTAAAGTTGATACATGAAACTATAGGTCAGGAGGTCCTGGGAAGTTGTTGAAAAAGTTGCGTATTTGTCTTTAAGTGTCATAATTGTCAAACGAAAGGTGGAGACATAATCAGCTACAAAATTCACCACTTCTATGAGATGCAACTGTGCAATGGCTAAGGAAAAGCAAACATATCAGGTATTTAAATTTGGGGGTAATTTTCTAGGATGAATTCTTTTTCTTTTTCTTTTTTTTTTGTTTGAGAGAAAGTGAGAGAGAGAGAGAGGCGAGCCCAGAGCCGTCTCCATAGTTGTACGTTATTAGTTGTGACATAGTTTCATGCCACACAGGTGGATGTGGGTGAGAACTGAACTAAGGCCCTCCCTCATAGGAGACAAGAACCTTCACCACCTGGCCATCCAGTGGTTACCAGTTGTGCTGCAGTTCAGCATGTGAGTTTGCAAGGGTTGGAGGGATCACCAGACCTCGTGAGACATGCACTCAACTGCTGAGCTACCCCAGAATCCCCCCAGGAAGAATTTTTTATGTGGTATAATAGACAATATTCTAAAAAGCATTACACCGTACAAGTGGGAACTTACATAGAACTGTTTCTAACTGCTACCCTCTGCTACCGTCAATCTCACAAAACAGCATTTTTTTGATGAGTGGCCATCTGCTAATAGATTGAACATAGGCATTAATTTTATCCACTAATCTAATTATTGTTTCTGATTTAAACAACAACAACAAAAAAAACCAAAACCAATGTAGATTATAGAGTCCAACTAACCTCCCACTAATGGTTATTATGAAAGTCAAAAATGCCAATTTCAAACTAAGGTAAAGTACCATTACATGAATTCAATCTGGATGAAAGCTAGTGGTACGCTAGTGGATGTTTAATAACCCGTGGGGGTGGGAGGGCTGGAGGGGGCCCAAATTTGCAGAATTCATCCATTTCCATGGTGCAAATGCTCTTACATTAGCCAATTTCAAGTGAGCAGCATGGTATCACTGAACATGGAGTTGGAAGAAATGGGCAAAGCCCACCATTCTATCATATTTGCCCATACAGATGCCATAGACTTAAACTCAAGACATAGGTAATAGTAAAATGAAGTAATCAATTATGGAGGGGCACATTTTTAATATTTGCTGCCCCATTGACTTGTAAATTTCTATCATTTAAATTTGAATAATGGCTAGATTTGACAACTGGTTCTCAAATATCCTGAAAATGTAGCAATCAACTCTTGCAAAATAACACAGGCCAGCCCTATTCCACGATGAAAAAACCAACACCAATCTATTTTCTAAAATGTTGTATCAATTAATTAAGAAATGCAATATGGACCGCAATTAGTTATAACATAATGGCAAGTAGCAAATAGAACAGAGAGCTTTTCTTTTTAATGAGCTGATTTGCTCCAGAATGGGAATAAGCATCTGCTTGGTGATGTAGGTCCTTCTCAGCACTGGCTATTTCCATCTACTCCTGACAGTTGTGAGCTATGCAGCAGTTTGTTTCTGTTTCGATGTCTGTGAGGCCATTGACCTTGGTCTGGACCAAATGTATTTCAAGATTTACTTAGAACAGGGTGTCCAATCTTGTGGGTTTCCTGGGCCACATTGGAACAAGAATTATCTTGGACCACTCATACAATACACTAATAATAACTGAGCTAAATAATAATAATAATAATAAAAGAAAGAAAAAGAAAGGTAGTATTAAAAAAAAAATCTCAAAATGTTTTAAGAATTTGTGTTGGGTCACATTCAAAGCTCTCATGAGCTACAGGTTGGACGTGCCTGACTTCGAGTTTCTAGATTTGATTTTCTGATTAATTATTTTAAGCTATTAATAATAAAAGCTGGGGAAGCAGGGATGGCTTAGTGGGTTGAGCATGCGCTTTGCAGCTCCAGGGACCAAGGATCAAATCCTGGCCCCAACTCGTGTGGACCCATATGCTAAACTGGGGTGTGCTTCCCATGTTGGAGGATCCAGTTTGGTTCTCAACCCCCAGTTGGCCCCCAGCTCCAGGGGAAATGCAGCCCAGTTCCTGCCCTGTGCAGCCCCTGCCCGCTTGTGTGGAATGAAATTATGTCAGAAACTGAGGATGTGCAATTATGGAGACTGCTCTGGGCCCTCCCCTTCTCTCTGTCTCTCTCTGTCTCTGTATCACTGTCTGTATCAAAAACAATAAAATAAATCTTTTTTAAAAATAATAAAATCTATTTTACTATTTTAAAACCTACAGGAAATGTGACCTTCTTGTTATAGGTCAAACCCTCCCAATTTCCTAACTTATTTTTCTTAATTGAGTGAATATTTATGAGAGAATTTTTGGAAAATAAGACATTTCTTAGGAATGTGGCTATTTTCTAATAACTTAACATACTTTAAAATATTTACAATGTTTTCTTAGATGCTAGTGCCTTAATTTTGTAAACATAATAAACCTTAACAGTGAGATAAAATGTGAAAACTACATTTTTAAAGAGAGGAACCCATAAAATTGGCTGATAAAACAACTATAAAAAATTTGAAGAACACCAATACATTAAAGCTTGTTACTTGGATGTACCAAACTATTAAGAAGTATATGAAGTTATGGAGATTTGGCATCTGGTTCAGAGATCTAAAAGCAAAAGGAAAAAAATGTTATACCAGAACCAAGATTGAAGTGAGAAAACTAAACATATGGGGAAAATTCTGAAAGTTAGGTATGTAGCTGATCAGAAATTCGAGACAATGGGTGTCCTGAAGGAAATACTTTGTACAGGTATAAACAGTGAATTTCCAAAGAATTATGTTCACTTGCAATGTTGCTATATGGGTCCAGCAGAAGTAATGCCGTACTGACCCTTACCAGCTCGTAAAAAAGGAGCGTTACTTCTGCTGGACCCTGTAGCTGATGAAGTTCTAAAACAGAAAGTTGGGGAAGCTGGGATGGCTCAGTGGGTTAAGCGCTTGCTATGCAGCCCCGGAGCCCAAGGATCGAATCCTGTCCCAGGTGGACCCATATGCTGAGCTGGGGTGTGCCCCCAGTTCAGTTCTTGCCGGGGCCTATGCGGGAGGCTCCTGGCCCAGTTCCTGCCCTGCGCAGCCCTGTGCCCACCTGTGGAGTGAAACTATATGGAAAACTAATGTCAACTATGGAGACTGCTCTGGGCCCTCCCCCTTCTCTCTGTCTCTCTCTGTCTGTCTCTGTCTCTCTCTGTCTGCCTTTCTCTGTCAAAAACTGATAAAAATACATCTTTAAGAAATAAAAATAAGTAAAAACAGAAAGTTATTGAACATATTTTTGAACATAAAAGAATGGGCACTCTGAGGTAAGAGTGCCTATATGCAAATCCTAGCTCGGTCGTTTACCAGAGGCAAGATATCAGGCAAGTTATTTAAACTCTTAATATATCAGTTTTCCCATCTATAGGGGATAATAATAACTAACTCATAAAATTGTGCTAAAAAAGTTTATTCAATTAATATACTGTTTAATATATACAAATATACTGAAACAGGGATCAATAAATATCCACAATTATAATTATGATTATCACTATTGTTATATTATTATTATAAAAGGAAGACGATACATTCACATACACAGACCACCGAAAATGTTGAGAGGATTTCAGCTAAAAATGTTTTAAAATTAAAACTTATGGTGATTGTTTAGATCGTCCCCAGAATAAAATTGTCTACTGTGTTAGGAACCATCTATCAAAATAAAGGATTGGTGGAGTGACCCCCCTACAAGACAGATGCAGGAGATAAAATCGTACAGCTGCACCTAATAGCCCGAGCTCCTGGCTTGGCTTCCACATCTTAACCTTGTCTGACCTGGCGGAAAAAGAATCTGAGCTAGCTACTCCCCTAGCTTTGGGGGCACTACCCCTAGAGCAGTTTAATTGAAAATTCCAAAACTTCCTAAAATTCCATGATGGGATCGTGACATTCTCTCCCAAAGAATGTTGAGCTGTTTCCTGCCACCCCAGGGATATGTGCTCTGTTACTGTGTTCCAAACAGCTGCCTTTAAACTATTCTTTCTTCTCTTTTCTCAAAGGAGAAGCAATACAACTATTTAAAGAACTATAACTTTGGTTTCTTGTTTACTTTAAGTTCTGTATGGAAGAAGCCTAAACTAAAGGGGAAAAGTAGCTTTGATTTAAAAACTAGAATTTTAGTCACATCCACCACAGAGGTTTTTATGGGTTTTGAGTGCATACAGAGGGTGCCAAAAATGTACACCCATTTTCAGAAAGAACCCAGTATTAAAATTGTAGTACTCAGTATACACCAATAACAAAAGATGAATACAAGTCATGTCTGACTTCTGACATGACAAGAGGTGCTCAAAGGGGTTCCCATCGGTGTCCAGACACTTCTGATGATGGTGAACTACTGCTTGAGCAACGATGACCAAAGTGTCCACTTGTATCGCTGCACATGCAGTTTCCACTGACCACTCTTCTCACACTTATCTTGAATGCGCACAGTTGTTAGGAGTGTTAGAGGTTCTGTTGCACATTCACACCTACATTTTCATTGTACTTCCATAACATCCTCGAATTTCAGATGCCACTTCAAAATGGGCTTCTACTCCTTGAGCGACAACCACGCTTCTGCCATTTTCTTTAACTGTCCTGCCTATCACGTGGTAGCACCAGCGTTGATTTGATGAACACCATCTTTTGAACGAACGTCACACTACACAATACCATTATCATTCAATTCAACTTCAAAAAGTAATTCAGTGATAATAGCTCTTAAAATGTGTACCCCAGGTAGGTGTACAAGTTTGTATACTTATGTGTATGTGTGAGATGTGTTTCTATGTACACGTGTGCACACATGCGGGTAAGAGAATGCCTAGATCAACGTTTATAGAGAAAAACAGCGTAACACCCAGGGCACCTCCTCGTGTACGTCAACCAGTTCACAGATATTTGTAGAAAATGGTGGGAAAACATGACTTATCAAAGCTCCAGACAAATGTTGCTCAAGGAATGGATCTGAATCCTAATAATGGCCTCAGGGGTACCATGAGCTTCAAGCTTAAGAATAAACCTGAAAAGTGATTTGAAGCATTTCGAAAATGTTATGAGATAAGTTTAAAAGGATGAGAAAAAAAAAATGCCATTAAAAAACAAAAATCCAGAGCAACATGCCTAGATAGGAAAAGCTGAACTAACCGTGACAGTGTAATATTTAAGACACTAGCAGGGAATAATAGCCAAGGCAGTCGTACCAACAAGTTATTTACATAGCATCACAGTAGCAAGCCATGGAATGAGTGTGTGCTCATATTCTCTTAGATACACTTCCACAGAGCAAAAAAAATATCAGAAACCAATGCCATGTACTTCTTAACATGACCAAGTTCAATTGCCCAAAAGAGGTATCATTTTTCCCTGTAATTATATTGTTGCATTATGTTTTTGAAATGCATTAAATATCTTTGCGCCCAAATAGAAATGGCTTTAAAACTAGGTTTTCAAACCAGTCTCCAGTTTGACTTTCACACTTTTAATAAGCTTAGTTCTGTGAACAGGTTGTCATTCATCTGCTAGAATTACAGGAGCAGATCAAACACATTTCCTTATTTACCCGAGAAATGACAATATGTACCGCTTCTATCACTGAGCTCAAACAACATCCAAAAGGCTCATTGAACACCAAGACCCATGTGGTCTAGTGAGCAATACCTCTGTTATCTGGGTCAGAATGGACCTTCCACTGGGACAAATAGAAAATACACTGAGTTTATTTTAGTTAAAAGTGATTCCTTGACAATTTTACTAGCAACACTGCTACCTGCAATGAAACTTGAGTTTTATGACCTGACATGTAGATATATTCATTGACCAATTTGTGATCTGAAGCCATGGAGGCCTGATACTTAGCACCATAAATAATAGTAATTAAAAAACAAAATATGCTGCCCACTATCAGAATATAAGAAAGATATATTTAATTATATGATTTTTCTCTATGCTTCCCAAAATAGTTTCTACAAGTGTGTTTTATTTGGAAGTTATAAGTACTCTTATGATGGATAAATATTTCTTAGTTTAAAATAGGGAGATATATTTTAAAACTACAGATTTAAAAATAAAGAAAAAGAAAACCTCTAGACAACAAATTAACCTTAGGCAATTTAAAACTATTATCTATATTGATTTCTGCTCAAGCTGGTAAATTAAAGAAATGCTGTGCTTGACTCATCTCAGGACCACATCAAATTTACAACTAAACCACAGAATAACCACATTGAGAATGGCCTGAAGTCCAGCTGAACGGAAGTCCTAAAGCTACTGATATACAGAAGAAGCCACCTTGAGACTACAGGAGGTCCCGAACCAACATGGGGCAGTTAAAAATCAGGAGAGATGTCTTTGCAGCAGAGTGTCTCTGGAAGAGTGAGGGGTTTTAGCTCCACACCAGGCTCCTCAGCCCAGGGTTCCAATGCTCAGGAGAGAAGTCCCCACAGCTTCTGGCTGTGACAAGCAGAAGATTGTAAGGGAGGCAGAGCTGCTGGAGTCCTCGGAGTTACTCTTCACTGGCAGATGCACACGTTTGCTGATGGACTCCCTTGCTCTGCACTCCATCACCCGGGCAGAGGCTCAAGGCGGCAGGGACATGTGGGAGAAAATGAATTATCTGGCTTCACTGCAAGGGCTCTAGGGACAGCTTTCACCCAGAAAGAAGTGCTGGCAGAATCCATAATTTCTGATGGAGCCCTCCCCTCACCCAATAGGCAGAAGCAGGTGGCCTCCATATCTAAATCGCCATCAATCTGGCTAACACTGTTCACCCCAGCCCAGTGAGTCTCTGAGATCCGCCCCACCCACACCACTTCCAGTGTCTTTACCACGCAATTGACCTGTCTTGGCTCCGTTGTGGACTTTTCTAAAATTTCTCAAAGGTGCACAAAACCCAAATGAAAGCATTTGGCCTTGGTGTGCACCTTAACTCTTGCTGAGCAGCACCCTGCAAATGGCACTAGCCGTCGCTGGCCCTGGTTTGGACTCGATGTCCTGAGGTACCTCCTAGCCCAGCAGGGGTGGCAACCACCTGTGAATCAATTTGTGGTTCATGCAGCGTGGCCCAGGGCAGGGCACAGACTGCTGCTAAACTGCCTGAAAGAGGGCCCCTCCCTGGAGGACCCAGGCGTGGTGTGCCCAGTAGCCAGTTTTGGATGGAGCCACAGCACCACGCAGGGAGAACTTCAACAAAGAGAGAAGAAGCAATAACGAAGATAGAAAACATTAAAAAGAACCAGTCCCAAACAAAGAATACAATGACCTAAATGAAGAATACATCAGAAGAAATGAATAGTAGATTGGATATAGCAGGTGACTGAATCAGTGACGTAGAAGTGAAGGTAGCAGAAAATACTCAATCAGAGCAACAAAAAAAGAGGCAATGACAGAATAGCTCAGCATTTGAGGGCTTGCCTCCCAATCATGTGATCAGGGTTTCACTTCCCAGCCCCAGCCCATGCCGCACAACCCGTAACTGCCAGTTCAGTTTCCACCCTGTGTGGCCCCACGTCCACCTGTGTGGAGTGAAATCATGTCACAACTAGTGATGTACAACTATAAAGACTGCTCTGGGCCCTCCTCCTTCTCTCCACCCCAACCTCTCTCACTTCTCTCAAACAATTTTTTAAAAAATCTTAAAAAAATAAAGAACGGCTAAAAGAAAAAAATAAGTCTCGTTTAAAGGGCCTCTGAGACAGCAAACTTACCAAAATTTGCAACAGAGGGGGATTAGCAGGAGAAGAGAGAGTGCAAGGAGTTGGAAACCTTTTTGAAGAAATAATGATGGAAAATGTTTCTAACCTGGCAAAGAAATAGACATACAAGCTCAGGAAATGCAAAGTTCCAAACAAGATGAACACAAACAGGCTCACACCAAAAGCCATTATAATTAAAACGCCAAAGTTAAAGAAAGAATCTTAAAAGCAACAAGAGAAAAGCAGTCTCCATAAAATTTTCAGCTGATATCTTAAAGATTTATTTTTGTTGTTTTTTGACAGAGAGAGAGAGAGGGAGGGAGACAGAGAGAAGGGGGAGGGCCCAGAGCAGTCTCCATAGTTGACAGCATTAGTTTTCCATATAGTTTCACTCCACAGGTGGGCGCAGGGCTGTGCAGGGCAGGAACTGGGCCAGGAGCCTCCCGCATAGGCCCCGGCAAGAATTGAGTTGGGTGCACACCCCAGTTCAGCATATATGTTGGGGCCGGGATTCGATCCTCAGGCTCCGGGACTGCAAAGCTAGCACTTAATCCACTGAGCCATCCCAGCTTCCCCTATCAGCTGATTTCTTAACAGAAACTGCCAGGCCAGAAGGGATTGGCAGGAAGTAGACGAAGTAATAACAAATAAGGACCTAGAACCAAGATTATTCCACCAAACAAAGTTATTTAGAATCAAAGGACAGATAAAGAGTTTCCCAGATAAGCAAAAACTAAAGAAATTAACCAACACGAAACCAAAACAACAAGAAATCTTACAGTGACTTCTTTAAGAAAAATAGAATATCAAAAATATGAATAAATAAATAAAATGGCAACAATACATGTCTATCGGCAATCACTTTCAATGGAAGTGGATAAAATGTTCCAATAAAAAGATGGTGTGTCTGAATGAATTAGAAAACCAAACCTTTACATATGTTGCCTATAAGAGCCTCATTTCACATTGAAATACACACATATACTAAAAGTAAAAGGGAACGGGTGGAAAAAATATATGTCATTAAAATGGAAACCAAAAAATAATAAAACTGGGGTAGCAATACTTATATGAGTCAAAATAAACTTAAAAACAAAGGCTCTAAAAATAGCAAAGAAGGACCCAATAATCCTAACGCCACTTTTTGTATTTCTCTGAAGAAAGCCAGAACACTACTTTGAAGGGACACATGCATCCATATATTCACTACAGCATTATTTACAACGGCCAAGACATGGAGGCAGCCTGGGTGTCCATCAATGAATGGATGAATGGATAAAGAAGAGGTAGTGTGTGTGTGTGTGTGTGTGTGTGTGTGTGTGTGTGTGTGTATACACACACACACACACACACAGTGAAATATTACTCAGCCATAAAAAAATAATGAAATCTTGCCATCTGCAACAACATGGATGAGCCCAAGCCAGTATTGTGCTGAGTGTATACATCAGACCAAGAAAGATAAATGCCATATGATCTCACTTATATGTTAAATCTAAGGCACAAAATAAATAAACAATCGATACAGAAACAGACTCGTAGACAGAGAATGTTTTGAGGGTAGCCAAATGAAAGGGAATTTGGGTGGGTGAGATAGCATGGGAAGGGATTAAGCAGTACAAGCTGGAAGCTACAAAATAGTCATGGGGAGGTGAAGTATATCATAAGGTATATTGCCAATAATATTGTAATAACTATGTAGAGTGTCAGATGGGTAAAAGATTTATCTGGCTCATTACTTTATAAGTTACATAAATGTGTAATCACTATGTTGCATACCTAAGTCTAATTTAATATTGCATGTGAACTATAATTGAAAAATAATAAAATTATTTTTAAAATATCTATACTATTTATTGGTATGTTATGAGTCCTGATAATCTATTTTTGAAGCTCAATTCAAAAATATGCTAGACCATTGTAATTTAAGAACTATAATATTAAATATATTTGTGCTTATATATCATTTATGGAGACTACCATAGAAAATATTAGGCAGCAATCAATACAGATTCTATATTCAACTTTGATAGTGTATTATAATCTCAATTTGAAATACTTATAAATACCATTGTGGTTTGCAGGATCCTTGAGGCCTTACTTCCTTTTTACATTCATATTTGAGTGTACAGTGGAAGCTCAAACACCACCTCAGAAACTTAATTGAAATGAATAAGGAGCCCAGGGTTATGGCTGTCCTTCATTAACTTGTTTTCTCATCCATTCATCAGGAGCTGTGTCAGGTACTTTGCTAAGTCCTGTACATACTACAGTAAACAGTCTAACATAATCTAAATAAACAATATCAATGGTATAACTATGACTGTTGACCAAACAAACTCCTGCTGAAATTAAAAATGTAACATTAAGCCTAAACAATTTTACAAGCTCTCTTGTGAAATTATACCCACAAATATATATATAGATATAATTAAATATATATATATATATATATATATATATATATATATATATATATATAATCTGTCTTCCCTCGTCCTCATTTTTCCTGCTCTATAATTTTCTTATACTTGCCTGCCCATGTAGATTTATTTCCTCTTGGCATGGGTAGACTTAAGCTGCCTGTTCCACCCACCCTTGTCTCGTTTGTCTTACAAAGGCATGCAGTTCAGGGTACCTGCCAGGACTTAAGGTGGCAGTTTATATAACCTGTAAATAGACAGGGGTCACTGGGCTAGGCTATTTTCAAAAACTCCGCTGCTATACTATGGTACTAATTGGAAAATACAGAGAGACAGACAGACAGGCAGGCAGGCAGTCAGACAGAGAGACAGACAGACATAAAACTTTATGGTTACAGCCCCCATTTCCAAAAGGAAGGACTCCTTTTGAAAGGACCAGATTATAATGTGTTTTTCAGCATCATGTCACCAGGAGTCCAGAAAGAGAAAAAAAGAACCGTGGGAGTAAAGCACATTGGACATGCCAATAAATGAATGATAAATTATTAAAGCGTGATTGGAAATATTGTCATTTTTCAAAGCTGTCACTTTAAGTATAAAAGCATCAGCACATTAAACTAGTTACTGCTTTTTTATAATTGAGACTTTAGCTTCTAGCTGTGCCCTGCAGCTTTTCATTAATCATTGGGACTGAAGTTCAAGTTCAGTGACAGCTTAGAAGGCATTAAACGGGAAAAGTATTTTCCAGGTACAGTTAGGAAAGACCTTTTAGTCCTATAATCCAGAGCTAATTGTTTTTCAAAGTCTCTCAACACAATCTACTCCTGGCGTTTCTTGGTGACAGAATTAGCTGCAAACTGGTTTTCTTTTTATCTTCTCCAGCTTTCGCTCACTAAAATCTATTGAGAGGCCTATTGTTAGCTGCGCAAAACAGGTGCAGAACAACTATGATACGTAAAACTGTAACTGATGCTTCACCAAGGAAACATTTATTAGATTGCCTCGAAAACAATACTTCCTGAATACTTATTCTAATCATACCATTTAATGTGTCATAAGAAAAAGAAGATGGCATGAGACTTTGCACACAGGCCAAGTTCACTTTTCTAATGGAAAAAAAAGCGAGAGAGAGAGACCCTATTAGATTTTTCTTAACAAAAGCAACCTAATCCTCCCCCCACGTGAAATAAGCAATGCCGCTTCCCACATTTACACTTGACCCCAAGATTCCCAACATAAGCCCCTCTGTTGCTTTGCCTCGCCATTTGTTTCTCCCTTTTCTGCAAAGCATTGTACGTCAGCTTTTAATGGATGTGCCAAAACCTTCTTTTTTGGTATAACAAATCGTCAGGAGCATTGAGGTTCATTAATTATGTCATCTAATTGGATTGAGGCAGGTGCAAAATACCTCAGATGAAGTGGTCACTGGCAGGAAGGCCTAAGTGCAACTTTTTCTATTAGAAACCAGCATGCCTCCAGACCCTTGGAATTACTTTGTACTTATTGATTAATGGCCATAATTTATTACAGTGCAGAAGATCTTGCATTGAGTTAAATGTGTGATTAATCAATTTTCCATCAAATTATCAACAGCAGACCAGTTGCCAGAAAGAAAATACGCAGTGCATTTTCCCATGGTGTAAATATATCAGGACTTCAGCTCATAACTGTCTATCACTTGCTTAATATTCCCTGTCACACTGATAAATGTCATCGCCACAAATGGGCCACAGGTAGTAATGACGGAAAGACCACCAAACATGTTTTATAGCTTCCCCGGCTCATATAATGAAATACTCTTTGAATTCGTTTCAAAACAATTTATTAATGCAAAATTCATTTCTGCCCTCAGCTTGAAATGCATCATGGTTAAGTCAACAATATTATATTATACTGATAACTGATACTGAGGGAGGAAAAAAAAACCTTAAGGCAAAAGAGATAAATTTTGGATTTCCTGGGCATGGGAGCTCATTTTTATTTCCCGTCAAAAACTCAGACATGTGACTCATTGTTGTCAGTTCTAATCTGCTTTGAAAGCACAGCACATTTTTTGGAATGGGAACACTAAAGAGAATGTTGATTAAAGAGAAGAGCACATTTTGTTCCAAATGTTAACTTCTTTGGTTAAATTACAGGTACTATTAGGGCTCCCTGAATTTATTGTCTCTTCAGCAAGGGTACTTTATCTTACAACTAAACTAGGTGGACGCTACCACTTCAAAAAAGGTACAAAAAGCAAATGAAAGTGGCGAAATACCATATGCATACCTAAGTCAATCAAGTTTTAGGACAATGAACTTATATTAAAACCTATTGTAGAACAAAAATAGAACTGATAGGATATGAAAAGATTTAACTAGAATAAGTAAGTCATAGTGCCATCCCAGTTCAGACATAATAGAACAATACATTTATAAGGGGGGACCTTGGTTAAAAATAAATATATATATATATATATATATTTTTTTTTTATAAAAATTGTGTATTTATTCTTTTTTAAAGATTTATTTTGTTGGAGAGAGCGAAGGGGCAAAAGCCCAAAGCTGTTTCCATAGTTGTACATCATTAGTTGTGACATGGTTTCATTCCACACAAGTAGATGTGGGACCACGTGGGGTGGGGACCAAACCAGGGCCCTCCCACATGGGAGGCGAGAACCTTCACCATCAAGCCATCCCAGCAGTTACCAGTTGCACCACAGTTCAGCACAGGGGTTTTAACCAGGCTGGGCCAGTAATCAAACCTCAGACCTTGCAATTCTGAGGCAAATGCCCAACTGTGTATTTATGCTTACATGTTTAAACTTCAGTCAGCTTCAAAGTCCTCTCCTTTGGATGCAACACACCTATCCAGACACTTTTCCCGCCACTCAGAACAAGTTTTGAACTCATCAACTTGGATCTGATACTTTGTGTTCCTACACTTCCACATAGGCAAAACATTTCCCTTGGAGGATTTTTTTCATCAGGAGAAACAAACAAAAAAGTTACTCAGGTCAAGATTGGGTGAATCGGGAGGGTGAGGCATGGGGTTCACGCTGATTTTTGGTCAGAAACTGCTGACCACTCAGTGCGGTGTGGGCAGATGCATTGTCATGCTGCACATGGTTCGTGTCAATCATCCACCATGAAATGGGCCAACGCATTGAAAGAGTCTCGAAAAAAATTCACTGAAGTTGAAGGCAGCGTCTCACAACCACACCAACTGGTCCACGGATGCAGATGGGTTCCTAGATCACTCACCTAGCGGGGGAAGCCTGTCCTACAAGGGACCCACCCTCCAGACAATCATTCCCGTTTTTGAAGGTTCTGTCCTTATAACAAGTATAAGGGAAGCAGAACCAATACTCGGGCGCTGTAAGAAAGGTCCTAATAATGCTACAGCAGAAGGGTTATAAATATTATAATTGTTATGCTTCGAGCAGGAGATAGAGCTCGCTGAATGGATCCCAGTCATTAAGATTCCAGTTGTTTCTTGATGATTCTATACACCTCGAACTTCATGAGGTGGAGCTTTAACATTACAGTGCTCACTCTTTCTATGCCAGGACATGTCACTTAATCAAACTTTCTGATAGAAGGGCATAGCGTGCATACCTATAAGTTGCATCCTGGAATTTCAGCCCCCCTGTTTTAAAGTTGGGGAGATAGAATAGATTCTACTCTACCTTGTCTCAGATTAGAATTTTTCATCTTATGCTCACTCCTAAATAGCACAACTTCCCTCATCTCCAAAATACTTGAGTCTATTATAGCAGTAGTAGGACACCTGGTATAAGCTTCGCAAACCACTTTCCCATTGTCAACCTTTCTTCTCCAAGAGGAGTCACATCTTCTTATTAAATCAAGATTCCTTAGTTTTTAGGCTACCTATGCAAGTGGAATACGAACTAAAAGCCCTGTCGATCATCATTCCCATTAATATACTTACTGTACAATTGGGCAAATGTAGCCATGGAAATAGTGCCCCAACCCTTCTCTTAGTGCCACACAAGGGATTCATTTGAGTCAGTTCTTTATTCCCAATTTCCTCCTCCTGTGTTATATAGAATTGTTAAGTAGGCCTGGGTCGAATGTTTCATGCCAGGTATTAAAATCCTGTAATTCCTTAAGCTCAAGTCTCAATCACTCTAACACCTACTAAATCTCTCCAGCTATACGAGAAGGGATCAGACTTCTTAGCAGAAAAAGGATTGGGGTTTTCCGCATGCCTAGCCAAAATGTATACTACACAGATCTTTCCCTAGCCCTGTGAAATGTCCTATTTGCGTTTCACTCTGACACCTATCTTCACGTTTTTGTGTGGGTCACACCATATTTCAAGCTGTATTTGCTGTAGGGAAGGGGATGCAGGAAAGAACACAGGATGGTGGTGGAGGAATTGAGACCCCTGTGCGTTGCTGGTGGGAAGGTAAAATAGGGCAACAGCTGTGGGAAGTTGTAGGCTGTTTCTTCAAAATATTAAATGCAGAATTGCTATACGATCCAGCAATTCCACTTCTGGGCATCAACACAAAAGAATTGAAAGCAGAGACAGATATCGGTACACCCTTTTTGATAGCAGCTTTATTCACAATAGCCAAAAAGCGGAAGCAACCCACGTGTCCAATGACAGATACGCATAAACAAAATGTGGTGCATATTATACACACACTGGAATAGTATCATTCAGCCTTTAAAACAAAGGGTATTCTGACACATGCGACAACATGGGTATACCTTGAAGATGTTATGCTAAGTGAAAGAAGTGAGTCACAAAAGGGCAAAAACTAGATGCTTCCACTCATTTAGAGTTCTTAGAGAATCATATTTGTAGAGACAGACAGTAGAACAGCAATTGCCTGAGGTAAGGGGGAGGAGAAATGGAAAGTTAATGTTGAGTGGGGTCAAGTTTCAGTTTCACAAGATGAAGAGTTGTGGAAGTGGAGGGGGCTGGTGGTTACACAACAATGTGAATGTACTTAATGTTGGAACTCTCCAGCAACTGGCAAAACTTGAGATTTTGCTGGTTGCGTGACTTTCAGTTCATGGAGAGTCTATTTACATTTATCGGGATCTACCAATCCCCATGGGTGCCCATTAACTGAGAATCTACTCTTGCTGTAGCCTCCTGAGCAAACTAAGACACCTTAACTCCAAACGTTACTGACAATATTGAAACATAGGTTAAGGTTTTTCACCAAATCTTTCCATTTTTCAATGAAAGCCAAAACTACAGACATTAAAGAGAAAATTGGCAATATTTAAATATTGTAAAAAAATACCAAAAAAATCAAAAACAGCTTTAAAATACTGTGCATGTTTTAGCGTGGTGACAAATTCAACCTTTAAATAATCAGTTTGTTTCTTCTGTTTCAATAGATGAGGCCAATTCCTCTATTATTCATTTCTTTCTTTTGTTTTTCAGACCATCCTGGTTAAAAGTTCTCTCTCTCATCTCTGCATTCACGAGTACATTGTATAACCAAAAATCCTAGAAGTGTATTTCCAAAGCCTGAAATAGTTGCAATGTTTCCTTTTTCAATTTGTAAATGTCTTTGTTTGTTTTCATCTTTCCCTCTCGCTTCCATGTACTAACTGCTAACATATATGGATTAATTCATCTTAATTACCGTATGTTCCCGTGTATAAGACAATACTTTTGTCTAAAATTGTTAGACCAAAAGTCAGGGGTCATCTTATACATGGGAGTAACCCGCGTATTGATTTCTGAATGTTGGGTTAGAAAAGTAGGGGTCAAGGAAGCTGGGATGGCTCAGCAGTTTAAGCACTCACTTTGAAACCCAGGGGCCTGAGGATTAAATCCTGGCCCCAACCCAGGTGGGCCCACATGCTGAGCTGGGGTGTGCCCCCAGTTCAGTTCTTGCCGGGGCCCATGAGGGAGGCTCCGGGCCCAGTTCCTGCCCTGCGCAGCCCCGTGCCCACCTGTGGAGTGAAACTATATGGAAAACTAATGCTGTCAACTATGGAGACTGCTCTGGGCCCTCCCCCTTCTCTCTGTCTCTCTCTGTCTCTGTTTCTCTGTCAAAAAACAATAAAAATAAATCTTTAAATAAAATAAAAAGGTAGGGGTCATCTTATACACGGGGTCATCTCATACACTGAAAAATGTGGTCATGGTTAATTGCTATAAATCTATCTATTTACTAATTTAATCCTCACACAAACCCTATGATGCAGACGCTTTTAGTATCCCAAGTTGCGAAGAAAGAAACTGCGCGGTAGAATTAAGTGCCCTACAGTCACACAGAGCTAGACAGCAGGACCAGGATTGGCTACTAGTAGTGCCCTTCACCACATTACCCTGACTCCATTGGAAACGCTGGGAAGAAGTTGCAGACAGGAACCACTTCTGGGCCTACAGATGTGGGAGGGGGAAGGACACCGCTTTAACGGCTATCACTCTTTTCTGCTACAGTGTTGGTTTTTTATTGTGGCTTTTGCTTCTGTTTTTTTTAAGATTTATTTTTATTGTTTTTTGACAGAGACAGAGAGACACAGAGAAGGGGGAGGGCCTAGAGCAGACTCCACAGTTGACAGCATTACTTTTCCGTATAGTTTCACTCCACAGGTGGGCACGGGGCTGCATTGGGCAGGAACTGGGCGAGGAGCCTCCCGCATAGGTCCCAGCAAGAACTGAACTTGGGGCACACCCCAGCTCAGCATGTGGGTTCTCACGGGCCAGGGCCAGGATTCGACCTCTGGTCTCCGGGGCTGCAAGCGAGTGCTTAACCCACTGAGCCATCCCAGCTTCCCCTGCTTCTGCTTTTATGTCCTTCCGTTCTTTTATAGTAAAAGAGCTGCAATTGTATTCACTAAATCCTACTTGAATTGAAACCACAGACTGGCCAACAGCAACCAAGGGAAACTTTCTGTGAGAATAATTGGTTATCTTAGGAATTTCTAGAAGAGTGTTGCATATTTTATTGTGCATAAGCTGTGTGCTGAACATCTCTTTTATCAGTAAAATCTACAATAAACATTTTCCATCTACATATTCATATATGTTGTCCTACAGAGCTGGGTATTACACATATATCATATACCATTGTACTAAAGAAACTGTAGACATTTTGAGATCTAGTTAAGGGGAAGCTGTATTGGAAATACTTTCTCTTTGGCTTAGTGAGGTATATTTATGAAGTTTGCAGCCACATCCATGTATAGCTAAGTTATTGTTAGCTGTGCACATTTAGGAAAGGCTTCTATAAATATTTCAACTGCCCACTGGCTGACTTATTCAATGCAATGACATAAAATTGTTGGGCCACAAGTTATATTGTGATTGGCGCATGCTGTGTGGTTCCCCGCACAGGAAAAATGTGGGTTGGTTATGAAACAAGAGCCAAAAGTTTGTCTATGGAAAATTCCTCCACTTATCAGCCATGAATATTATTATCAGAGAATTAGTAAAGTCCAAATTCTTTCCTGTCAGGAACATACACAATATTTGCAGGTTTAAAATTATAAACACACCATACTTTAAAAAAGAAAAGAAAAGAAAAGGTACTTAATTTTGAAAAGTAACTGTTTAAATTGGGGGATGGGGGAGACCCATAAAATAAAACCCCTGTAGCATACTTCTTTTCTCTTTCTTGATGGAAATGGCATATGTGATAAAGCTAGATTTCAACATTTTAACTGCAATTTGGAAAGGTTTTTAAGCATGTCAACAGAGCAACTCAAAAATTGTTAACTATCTGACATGGGCAGATATGAAAGTTACCTTCTTTAACTTTATTTGGTAAAAAACTATGAAGAGTCCAATACATGAAATATGAAAGATGGGTAATAAAGTTGAGCAATGAAACCAATAGAAATTGCTAATTTTAATTAAACTTGTATCATATCATAGCAAAAGCAGTTACTCATTAAGATGAGATACAATTGAGATAGATAAATTTCAACTATAATTTAAAAAAATGTTACTGAAAGAAGCTGCTAGGCTGCTAGATAGTGATTTTAAAAATTATAATGTGGGTGGCCTAGGACATAATAAACATTGAGTTGCAGTCCCAGCTCATTTTTAACCAATTATGACACCGGGCTATATAGTTCCTCACTGGTGAAGAAGAAGGAGAAGGGGAAGGGGAAGGAGAAGAGAGGGAGAGAGGAAGGTAGGGAGGGAGGAAGGAGAAGGAAAGAAAAAAAGGAAGAAGGAAGGAAGGAAAAAGGAAAGAAGGGAGGGAGGGAACAAAGGAAAACAAAGAAAGAAAGAAAAGAAAATCTTGAAGTTGAACCAAGAGTTAATATCTGACTGAATCTCAAATGTTCCCTCACTCTCGCCGTACACCTAGAAGGTACACCTAGAAGGTACACAATTTCTCCTATTTTATGCTGAATATTCTTCCAATACAGCATGGGCTAAATGCACTGATGATTCTGAGTTGATTTTACAGGGAGCAGAGCTCTTGCTCTTCACAAATACATCCTCCCGGATTCCATGCTGAAGCTACCTCCCCACCCAATACACTTCCTCAGGCCTCCTGACGGCATTGCCAAGGGTGTCCACCGAGCTCTGCCTTCCAAATGCTGCCTCAGTAATAGGAGAGGATCCAGTTGGCCTCACAGGTTGGAAATTCAGTGTTCATTCCCCAAACCATGGTCCAGCCGTAGGGAAATAACATTCCTCATGCCTACGTTGTGGGACACCAAGTATTCTTTTTTTTTTTTTGTATTTAAATATATATATATATATACACATACCAGTATTTTTTTTTTGACAGAGAGAGAGGGAGAGATACAGACAGAGACAGGGAGAGAACCGAACTGGGGGAGTTCCCAGTTCAGCGTATGATTCCGCACGGGCTGGGGCCGGGATTCGATCCTCGGTCCCCAGTGCTGCAAAGTGAGCGCTTAACCCACTGAGCCATCCCGGCTTACCCACCAAGTATTCTTACTGGGCAGACTCCCCACCAAGAGAGGACGAAGGCCAAAGGCATTTACACACTTTCTCCATGACTTGGATTAGGAAACAGGAATCCCATTTAGACATTTTAAGCCTCAAATCCTAGAAGGAGAGGTTGCTCATCCTTTGGAAAACACTATCAAAATTCAAGGAAATCTAAGTAATTTGGAAAAGCAATCAGAAAACAGTGGAGTAATAGAGACAACCCTTAGATGCCACAATTTTAAAGTAAATTCAATTATTTAAATGTCAAATAGGGCTGCAATACACGTGGAGGTGAATACATTTTCAGGGTGGAGCGCTCACAGTGGGGCTACAGATTGAACAAGGGACCGCCGCATTTCAAACCAGCTTTCTTTTTCTCCTTGGCACATCTTCAGGAGTCATGCTCAACTTGAACATTTACAAAGAAGTAGCTTCAAATTTATACATAATTTTGTCCTTGAAATGAATAAAATCAATCTAAAACAGTGCAAACACAACAGTCTCACCTGTAGGAATTGTATTTCAGATTTCTCTGCATGTTGAATATTACTGCGGAGATATACTTAGTTATTGAGTGCATAATTAGAAGAAAAAAGATAACTTAGAAACAATTCTGAAAATGCAGTGATGCTGGTCAAAGAATTCAAATTATAGGACTACAAAAACAAACCTTGACAGGAATAAACACTGTTCACAATGAAAACTAGGATGCCTGAGGGATGGCATAAAAAGGATTTTGATGCTTGTAAATTATACCTAAGATTTTTGTTGTTGTTGAAACTATGAATTAAAAAATATGTATTTTTTTAAAAAATGGAGTTGGGACCTACATGTTTTTTAAAATTAAATTTATTAGAGTGACATTGGTTAGTAAAATTATATAGAATTTCAGGTGTACAATTCTACAGGACATCATCTGTGTATTGCATTGTGTGCTCAGCACCCAGAGTTGATTCTACCTAAGGTAGGGTGACCAGACGTCCCACTTTTGGCAGGACAGTCCCAATTTTTAACAATTTGTCCCGCGTCCCGCGGCGTTTTAAAAAAGTCCCAATTTTTGGAAAGAATGCACGACAAGCTAGGGAACGGCGGGAGATAGACCCAATTTTTAATCAAGAACCCCCTCCGCCCCAGTCAATGGTGTCCCGCTTTACCAATGTTACAATCTGGTCACCTTAACCTAAGGCAAGCTTGTCCAACCCATTGCCCACAGGCTACATGTGGCTCAGGACGGCTTTGAATGCAGCCCAATACGGAGTGGTAAACTGTCTTCAAATAGTATAAGATTTTTTGCAACCTCTTTTGTAGCTCATCAACTATCGTTAGTGTGAGTATATTTGATGTGTGGCCTAAGACAGTGCTTCTTCTTCCAGTGTGGTTCAGGAAAGTCACACAGTTGGACACCTCTGACCTAAGAAATTTATTTGTAACTGTCTACTCATACTCTTTGCTGTAAGTAGAGAGCACATCTGCTCTGGTCTCAAAGAAGCATCCCTCGCTTCTTCCAGCACTGAAGTTTCCTTCAGCCTCTTCTCTCTCCCAAGTCTCTTCTTCAGCGCAAATGGTTTGGGGAGGAGTTACCCTTCATTGACTCATGCTATAGTTCACTGAGCACCTTACAAACTAGAAACCCAACTAAAAGAAAAAGAGAAAGTGGCTAAGGGTTTGGGAGGGTACACACCGCTCCTGGAGATAAGAAGAGGGATATGTGAAGGAAGAAAATCAGTGTTTGTCAGAAAGAAGGCGTGGGCCCAAGGCATTGCCTCTCATAGTGGTCCACTTCTGGCGTGCATGCCCAAGGTCACTCATTCCCGACCCAGCAGACTCTCGGATTGGGCATGACATGATGAAAGAACATTGAAAGAATTCTCTTTCAACTTG
This sequence comes from Craseonycteris thonglongyai, assembly GCA_004027555.1. Lineage (NCBI taxonomy): Eukaryota > Metazoa > Chordata > Mammalia > Chiroptera > Craseonycteridae > Craseonycteris > Craseonycteris thonglongyai. The sequence continues at coordinate 2,265 of PVKE010019591.1, read as the reverse complement.
TCCCAAGCACGAATTTCTCACCCCAGGAGGCATTTTCACCCGCAGTGCCTGGGGGTTGGTAGGAAGGCCAGAAAGTGAGTGGTTTTAAAGTACCGGTAGTCGCATCGCTTTCACTAAAAGTTTTTGGCAAGAGCTCTCAGCAACACTGGCCTACATTTCCTAGAGTATTGTTCTCGTGCTTTTGCCAAAGTGTCTGCATAGTTTCCAAAGTCGGGAGCTGGTCATGAAGAGAAATATTTTTTAAAAGCTACGACTAAACAAAAAAGAAGAATGCAATCCACATGACTTAAATCCACCGTGCAAACTTCATTAATGATTATTTCCAGAACCTAAGGCCCCTCTGTGAGTGTACATGACAAACGTAGTTTTGTGTCTCTGACACGTACTATTAAAAACGGCCTCCCGGGGATGCTGGGATAGCTCTGTGATTGAGCATTTGCCTCACAACTGAGATGTCCAGGGTTCGAGTCCCAGCCCCGGCTTGTGCAACCCCATATGCTGGCCCGCAGCGCAACTGGCAACCACCAGGATGGCATTGCAGCACGTGTTCTCGTCTTTCCTGCAGGAGGCCCCCAGCTCGGTTCCCACCTGGCACGGCCTCACAGTCACCTGCATGGAGTAAAACCGTGTCACAACTGATGATGTACAACTACGAAGACTGCTCTGGGCCCTCCTCCTTCTCTCTCTCCCCCACCCCTCGTCTCTTTCTCTGTCTTTCTCTCTCTCTCCTTCTCTCAAACAAGAAAATAAATCTTTAAAATAACCTGCCTCCCAGTTAAGAAAAGCCGGCTTACACCCACATCAACAGGACCACCGTTAGTCAAGGGGAGTACAGAGCACTTTGCACTAGGTGCATGCTGCTTATTTGATGTCCATTAAAATTGTTTCCACTCTTCAATGTGGTGACACCTTGTGAACTCTATAGTATGCAGTTGCTAAATTATGTCCAATTGAAAAGATGGAACATGGGAAGACATAGCTCTTACAGTTATCTGATACACACATTCATCCAAAGGCTTTGAAGCAATCATCAAATGATTGAGAATACAGGTTACCGTTGCCCTGGGATGGCTGACTAGCACTCTAGTAGTGCAAGTATGAGGTCAACGTCACTTTGAAGAGCTGCACACAGGTATTTACTCTGAGGAGACAAGGATACAATAATTTACCAAAACATGTATTCTGAAAAACTTACCGTGATCAAAACACAGGTTAGCAGGGGTATCTTTATTGCAGAATACACTTGATTTTCTGTGCTTGGCATTCCAGCTAATCTTCACAAAACGGATGCACACAGACACAGAATAAAATGAGTCTTGATGTTCGCGATTCCATTGCTTCGCATTACCTGCAGTGACTGGATCAGAATGGCCATTGGTTTGAAAACAGATGTTGACTAAAACAAAACAAAAAAAAAATTATTCATTTTTGTAGATTCTTTTAAATTTTGAAAATAAACTGTGTGTTAATAAACACTGACTACAGCAATTGCCCTTCTGGGTATCTACCCCAAAAACTTGAAAACCTTAGTCCATAAAAACTTATGTACTCCAGTGTTCATTGCAGCACTGTTCACAGTGACCAAGTCATGAAAACAACCAAAGTGCCCCTTGATAGATGACCGTGGTCCATTTATACAATGGACTATTACTAGGAAATAAGAAAAGATGAAATTCTGCCATTTTCAACAACAGGGATAGACCTCAAGGTCATCGTGCTAAGCAAAATAAACCGGACAGAAAAATCAAAGAATCGTATGACTTCACTCATACGTGGAATATAAAATTGAAAGGAACAAAGACACAAAAATTTATGGACACAGTCAATAGTTTAGTGGTTACCTGAGGGGGAGGGGGAGAGGTATGGGAGTAGAGAGAGGAGGAGCTAAATATATGGTGATGGAAAGAGTTGTATACATGGAACCTATGTAATTATTACTAACCAATGTAACCCTAATAAATGTAACAATAAAAGAAAGAAAGAAATGAACACTGCCTTTACAGTCATTCAAAGCGTATTTACGTTTTGGGGGAGACACCCTGTAATTGTGTTTATTTTGTGTGTGTTTTTTTTAATATAATTATAATTTATTGTTAAATTTAATGGGGTGACATTTGTTGGTAACAATTAGATAGTTTCCGGATGTACAACTTCATATCACATCACCCATGCATCGCATTATGTGCCCAGCTCCCAGAATCAGGTCCCCCTCCCACATCATATATCTGGTGCCCCCTCCCCCCTCCCCCCATAAATCTCCCTCCC
>PVKE010019590.1:0-28446 GCA_004027555.1 Craseonycteris thonglongyai | reverse complement strand
CTGGGGAAGGTGCTCAGACACCCAGGGCTTTCCCAAACACCAGATGGAAGGAAGCAAACAGCTTCATGTCACCAGCAGGCCCTTCAACAGGGGAGGAAGCACTGCCACAGAGGCAGAGCCCAGGGCACAGTTCTGGCTGTGTCATTTGTACCTATCCAGATCGCAAGACTCTCCAAACACTGTCCTATGGGAGAGAAGGAAATCTTGACTTGTACTGCATTCACAGCAGGTCATGTGAGGAGGAGTGGTAGAACTAGTGAACTCCAAATCTAGAGAATCTTTCTACCAAAATTCACCACATGATCCCATCACAGAAGTTAGCATCAGCCCAAATCTGTGTAAACTGTAGAATACAATGTCCATGTGTGTTTTGGAGGAATTCACAGACCGTGGAGAGTGACACTTCAGAAGCCTTTTTTATGTCCTCTCCACCCCTAGGGCTGTCCTTCCTGGTCCACAGCAGTGGTAGGATAAAGATGCCTGAAAGCCTTGCTTCCCTCAGGTCACATTTATAGCCCACTTCAGTCTCAGAGCAGATTGTTTGGTTTCTTCCTGATCTCTTCTCTCTTCCCTCCCTCACCTCAGCCTCCCTGCCCATCACTTCCACTATCACCTCCACTATCAGCTAGTGTCTTTCAGTCTAGGTGCCCTAGAAAACGTCGTGAAAATTTTTCCAAATATCTGAAGAACTAAACCTATGCCTTTAAAACTTACCTTGATCTCTGCACATTTCTGGTAGTTTCTGGCCAGCACAAAGTATTTCTCAATGTTTTTCCATGACTCTTTACCCACTAATGAAACAGCTAGGAAACACCTGGCTTTATTTTTTATGAATAGAAGGCCTGGAGAGACCAGTTTTCTCAGAAGTTAGGACTCCCTCAATTCAACAAATAACCACCCGATAACCAAAAGAGTTGCATGTGGGGAAAAAAAAAATGAGGAAAATGAAGCATTTTAACATTCCTGGGAAATAAAGTATAAGATAGCCTAGCTTTTAAGTGATGAAAGCTGGAGAAGGTGAGCTTTTGCTTGACCTGACTAATTATGAAGTGTGCCTATTAAGTACAAAAATTAGTCAATTAATTTTTTAAATCACCATTATCAAAACATTTGTTGGGAAATTGCCTAACTGATTTACCCAGGAGAGTATCTTCAGAGAGATCAGAAACACCAAAAAACAATTAGCATAACTCCTATTCTGGAAGGAAGATTTTATTGTGGGTATAGGATTGTTTTTTGTTTTAATTTTGTTTTCTTTTTTCTAAAGAACATTCTAGAATTGAAGGACAATAATAGAGTTGATTCAATGGCTACACACAGTACAATATGCTGGTAAAGGTACTCATCAGAAAATCCCACTTTTCTGTTCTAAGTGGCTTTAGGTGAATACAGGCTATAACCTCCACACTTGAGCCTTTGAAGGAGAATCTCTATGGAAGAAGGAGTGAAGATAGATCTCTGTCTTTCTGGTGCTTACCTCCCACTTGGGGCAGGGGTGGGTGGTGGTTTCTCCCTCTGATGATATCACCCACCACCCTTTGCTTCCTGAATGCACTGCTTTACCTTCGGAGCTCTGACTCAAGGGGATAGGGCACACTTTTGTGTAGATGAGATAGGCTGCTGTTTTCACAAGATTTTCTAAAATTATAAAGTTAATCAAAAATATAGAATAGGTAAAGTGCCCCAACACTCTGACTCATCATACAGAACTTCCTTGACCCTCTCTCGATTTGCTTCTACTCTAGGCTCATGGGCCCTGGATGGTCTCATTCTGTTTTCTAAGGTGTAAACCTTGAGCCTGAAGAATCAGCTGAACTCTGTGTTCCTTCCTTCTAGGTTCCAGCCCCACTTGCATAGGTAGAGCCCCAGTCAACTCAGGAGTCTTCCTAGCACTCTGACTGCCCTCATAGTCAAGAGAACATTCCACCACTGATGTCCACTTCATGCTTAGAGCTTGCCCACTCAAATCCAATTTTTGGTGAGAAAGACCTTCCAGAGGGCACAGATTCTCTGATTGAGTTCTCCCTACATTACTTATCCAGCACACAGGGGTCTGAGCTCTCCTTTCCAGAACCACTCTAGGATGTAATTATCATCATTGTATTCACTTTACAAATCGATTCACCCAGAAACTTACAGTAAATGATGTTTCTAAAGTCACATGGTTCACAATGGGGAGGGCTGGGATTTGAATCCAGACAAATTGCCTTGCTAAGTAAGACCAGTTATTCTTTGCTGGCTTCAGCAGTCTCAAGCTTCTAATGCACATCTTATATTTCATTAAAACAAACAATCTGTCAAAACTGACTCCTAACCTGCACTAGTCTGTTTTGAACCAGCCAACTTTTATTTATTAAGATCTCTGAGTAAATCTGCTTAGGCTCACTATTTATTATTGTTTTTCTTGCTCTGGAGTGGAACTGGCTGGCAACTTGAAAAATGGATGGAGGATTGTATCATTGTACTCTGACTGTTAAAATCCCTCCTTCCAGCCTGAAATGCTACTGTACACTGTCAGTTGTTCGAGGCATTCATCCTGAAATTATCGTGCAGACCATTAAGCTTGGGGGTATTCTCAATTCTTTGCAATTTCATAAGCTGTGGGGGCCCCATTGAGCACAGAAGGCTGAGAAGTGAGTGAATGTGTATTGTTGTTGAAACGCTTTGTGCTCAGAGAATCCCTATAGAGAAGAGCAAAGGGAGGCGAATGTTAAACTTAATTCAGACCATCTGGGATACTGTGACCCCTCCTGTTCAACTTTACAATATCTGGTAACCCCCCTTCTCTTCGAGAGCAGCTGTCAGTGGTGCCCTGGATCCCCATGTGGAATGCCAGCTTCTCTAAGACTCCTGAGGAGGGCCTGGACCTGTGCACCTCTTTCAGGCCCTCCCAGGACCTCAGTGTGGCTACTTACTCAGGTCTACACAGCTTCCTGTTTTCTGCTGACCTCTTACTCTCCATTCACATGTGCAATACCTTCAGACTTGCTCTTTAATTTATTCTTCCTCCTTGTACCTGATATTTCTATCATCAATTTGTGACAGGCTCACTACAGGCAGGAAGTGAGCCCTTTGCTTCCTATCCTTCAGCTCCTGGTTATCAAGTTGGTCTTCCTGAATTTCTGTCTCCATATTTGCTGTTTAGGGAGAATGGATGGCCAGCCTTGGTAAGAAGCACAGACTACCCTGCAGTCACCTGGCTACCAGGACCCTGCACAACAATGCAGCCATTTCTATAGGTAAGGGTTTTCAACCTCTCCCAACTCTCTTCAAGCCAATCCTTCTACCTGTGTGTCAGTGTTTAAATTTCATGTGTGCATATGTGTCTGTGCCTGTGTGCATGTGTGTGTGTGCGTGCGTGTGTGTGTGTGTGTGTGTGTGTGTGTGTGTGTGTGTAGAAATGAGAAAAACAGAGAGGGTGGATCCAGAACCAAATTTTCATTAATATTACTGATCCAACAAATAATTCCAGGTGGAAAGCCAGGGCCACAGTGTGAGTTTGTGAACCCAACTGATGTGGTAGCACACATAGGTCAAATTTCACTCACCTTGGTCATTCCCAGAGAAGCTCCTTAGGAAGCTTTATGGCCCCCTCACCCTTAAATGTGTAGAAAACTGGAGAAGGATGGGGAAAATGAGAGTTGGGGCTGGAGATTTGACTGAGGGCATGGATGGTCCCTATAGGAAGTACTTGTGAGATAGTAACACATCAAAAGCAATTGCTAATAGGCACAAGGAATGATGAGATATTAGAAAATCATCAGTGTCGAAGTAGTTGTAAAGGTCTCTAAGGGACAGTGGTTGGAAAACTATCTTTTAGAGTTTGGCAGCACTTTATCCCACAAGCAGGTTGATGTGGGGAAAGAGGAAATACAAGCTCTTAGATATACTTCCTGCATACTTTCTCTCTCAAGATTCAATTCAATTCTGCCTGGGCAAGTGTTTGTGCTACTTCATTAGCAGTGGGTGTGGTGACTATGGTTCACACCCTTGGTTCCTAACTTTAGAGACAGTTTCTGGACATGCCCTGATCTTTTGTTTAGCCTGAATGTCAACATCATAATGCTATGCATGTGTCCAGGGGAAGCAAGCCAAAGGTTCAAATTAGCTGCAAATTTACAAATATGGGAGATTAGAAATGATCTATCTTTAAATATATACAGTCTACTTCTCTTTTTAAAATAAAATTCAGTGAGAAAAAATTTAAGTGGCTACCATAGACGATTGTAAACATACTTCCATTGTCACTCTGCCACACACTTCAACATCACCCCATCATTCTGCTCCAACCCCCAATTTCCCATACTCACAGGCACCCACAGCAGGGTCTTCTCTAGCTCTGGACCATGCTGGCCTTCCTCATTCCTTAAGTGTTCTCTGGGCCTTCCTTCCTCAGGAAACTTCCACTTATTTTCTATCTGCCTGAAATGGTATTTCCTCTGTTTCCTGCTTTGAGGACTCTGTTTGCTTCTGCCACTTATTCAGGACAAATTCTTTCTAATTTGTGGCACTAACCCGAAGCAAGGTCATGGTGAGGTCAGAATTTCTGACCTGGTATTCAGCTGTGCAACCAAGAGCTATTTGCTTTTGCTTAATATCTTACTGCTGCTGATTATAAGTGGGGTTTAGAATGTGATTAAAGCTGTCTTGTTCTATTTACATTCAGAATACTCTGTTTTTGATAAATTATCCTATTTAACATTTTATAATCCCCTATTGATGCTTCTCTTCTTTCAACTGTATTCTCCCTTTCTGACCTCCCCCAATGAGGGGTTTAAGGGTAAAACCAGGTTTACATATCTCTAGGACACACAGTAGACCAAAAAGGTTCTTTGTCCCCGGCTGCACTAAAGGTCCCCACTAGCCCCTTATCCTACCTGGTGACCAGGCCTCCTGTGCTAGAGTATACTCAGGTGAATCTAAGACTGCCTAGGTTGATGGCTATTATGTTATACCCACTGCTGATGACTACACACCTTGCTATTGTCTTCAGCCATGATGCCCCCCATACTCTTGGCCTCTTTGTCCATCTTCATTTTTCCCAGGTGGTGCTGTAGCATTGGACTCTGGAGCCTATTTGGGGAGGAAGCCACCAGTTGAGGAGTTCTCCAGCTAGAAGTAGTGAAAGATGGGTGGTCTGCATTCTGACTCTAAGAGAAAGAAATGCCAAACCCAGTCCTTTGTTCATGAACATTGGTAACAGCAGATCCCAATGCCAATGGTAGGTGCAGGTTCACAAGCATATTTTTAGACTGACAAGCTTGCTGGTCCAGTAGTGACAACGATCTCCTGTATTTGTTGGCAAGGCAGCATGTTGGCTTATTCCTGGAACCCTATTCATCTTGTAGCTGTGGTCTAATTCACCAGCATTCAGAAGGCATTTCTGAGTGCTGACTCAAACAGCACTGTGAAAGCAATGAAGCCTGACCATTTAAGGTCTGAGGTTTATTACAGAAATATGCGCCTGAGGGCCAAAGAAAGAAACTCTCATCATAGTACATTTAAATCTGAAGAACATTCACTATACATTGTTTCAGAAAACACTTATTCAGGCAGACACACTTCTCTTACTATAGATTCAAAGTCAAGGCCCTGTCACTGAGGATTGCACACTGCAATGGGGGAGAGAAGAGACTCAACTGGGATGCATGTATTCACAGGGTGTTCTGGAAGAACTGGGCTTTGGGGATGAGAAATGAATGTATAGGCTAACCAGAGTTCAATTACTATGCGGTGTTATATATAATGTTTGGATTCATACAAACTTTTGGTCTAATTACAATTATATCACATTCATGAAATTAAAAAAAAAATCTGGACTTAGGTAAGATAGACTTTATTTCAAAGAGTTATTGGAAAAGCAAGGAAAGGGATTATTGCAATTGAGGGAGAGAGGGACTATCAAGACAGAGAGAAGGCTCCCACCATGAGATCCAGAAATGCCTTCAATTTTACTAGGGCTGGCCAGAACTTTTCTTGTACAAGAAGGAGAAAAGGAAAGAAAGAACAGAGCACGGGGAAGTGAGATAAATGAATGCCAGTGGCAAGTGGCCTCATCTCTGTCAGATCTGTTTACTTTTCCCCTTAGGTCACCCTATTTTTTTTGAAAGACCATTAAGGAATTGATGTGTGTGGGCTCAGGTTAAGAACAGATCAAAATTCAGGAGTGTAGGTGAAGAAGAGAAGCTTAACTAATGTTTGTCCAAGTCATGGTGGCAGGTATTCTGTCCAGACCAGGTATCAATATTCAGCTAATCATTTATGGGGCAAGACTGGGAATTTGGAGGGTCTGTATCTGGCCTCATCATAAGCAAACAAGGCAGCTGCCTGAGAGTCTTATCCAAGTTATAGAGGGAGGGGTGTTCCAGTCAACTATTTACTAGAACATAAAATAATGGGGAGATTTCTTTATCATTGCAGTGTTCTAGGAGCACAGGGCTCAGATAAAATTCAACATCATCAATTATTTTCTACAGGAGCTTGAGCCTCAGTTTCCTCATAGAAAATTGAAGTAAAAATGGTTCTTATATCAGGGTGAGGAATATAGATGGAAACTTATGTAAAAGAAGTTAGCATGGTACCAGGCACGTTTTAAGAGTTTAATAATAGTAATCATTATTCAGATTATGTTTTGTGTTTTTACTGCATCTGGGCTTTGCTTTTATTAAAGCAATTGTTATTATCTATTTTAAAATTAAATATAAGTAATCACAGTCTGTAACAAAGCATTGAGCAAAAAAATGAGTAATTAATCTTTTCTTTTTTTAATATTTATTCTATTTTTTTTTTACAGAGACAGAGAGAGACAGAAAGAAGCTGGGAGGGCCCAGAGCAGTCTCCATAGTTGAACATCATTAGTTTTCAACATGGTTTCATTCCACAAAGGTGAACCGGGGCCACTCAGGGCAGGAGCTAGGCTGGGGGCCTCCCGCATGGGAGGTACACCCCAGTTTAGCATGTGGGTCCACACAGGCTGGGGCCTGAGTTCAATCCTCAGTCCCTGAGGATACAAAGGGAACACTTAATCTGCTGAGCCATCCTGGCTCCAGCATGATTAATGTTAATGTGACCTCATTATCATCCAGGAGAAAGACAATGGCTCTGGAAGCATTTGACCAAAAAGGAGTTCTACCAGTAGTAAGAGCTTGTTAAACTGACTTTCAAGAATGATTTCATTCAGTTCATTTCCTGTAACCCAAGTGAAGCACTGTTTGCAATCTAAATGAGCCAGGCCTCTGGGGTCTGTAGGCTGGAGGTTCCTTTTCTGGCTAAGGGAGGGCAACTCTCAAAGGATATTCCCTCTAGGTTTCAAAGTGTACTCAAACTCATACTGATATGGCCACAGCAGCTTTTCCCTATGAACATTCAGACTCTTCCAGATCTTTCTCTATTACACTGGGGATGGATTGTCTCCTAACATCTTCTTATTGGTTTAGAAATAATTCTTTAAAGAGTTTATACAAGAGTCTTAGAGATTTTATGGGTTCATTTGCCTGTTTAATTATGTCTACGTGCAAAAAAAAAAAAAAAGGTTTCCTTGCAATACTGTTAAATATTTAAACATCTGGGCTTCTCTGTATCCCCTTCACTGGGGAAGAAAGGCCCAAAGTGAAGAAGCTGTGGAAATGTATACATAAGTAGATCTCCACATATAAATAGGTGACTAGTTTCTATATTTATAGCTAATTAAACAATAAATTAGCATGTTTGTACTTTGCCTTGACTGTTTGCCAGGGTAACTTATAATATGCTATAGTGGGGCTTTGGAGTAAAAGAGGCACAAGTGAGAATTTTTATTTTACCATTTATTGGGCAAAACAATGCAAGTCCTTTAACTTTAATATGCCTTATTTTCCTTATTTAAAAAATGAGGGGAAGCATCATGTAGTCACGATAGAAAATAATAGGAAATCCCTCAAAAAAATGGACAGAATTATGATATAATCCAGCAATTTCACTTCTAGGTATACACACAAAAGTACTGAAAACAGGAATGAAGATATTTGTATAGCATGTATTTGACACCATGTACATCATTCACAATAACTAAAATGTGGAAGCAACTAAAATGCCCATCAATAGATGAATAAACAAGTGAAACACTATATAAAAAAGTATTGCATGATTCCATTTATATGAAGTAACTAGAGTACCTAAAATCTTAGAGACAGAGGAAGAATAATGGTGTCCAAAGGCTGGAAAGATGAGGAAGTATAACTTTGGGAAAATAAAATGTTCTGGAGGTAGAGAGTGGTAATGGTTGTATGTGGGTGTGAATGCATTTAATGCCACCGAACTATACACTTAAAATGATTAAAATGCTAAATTTTATGCTATGTGCATTCTACCACAATAACACAATAGAATTAATAATTATCTTTTCCTTAAGGAGCCATTTCAAGTGCTAAATAAATCATATCTGTTAATATATGAAATTCTTTATGCAGTAGATGGCACTTCAAAGTTCTCCAAAAGATGCCAATGCCTTTTTCTTCTGAGTCTGGGTTTATAAGGGTGAGTTCTTTAGAGCATAACCTGGCTTGTGCCCAGAATGGCCACAGCTGGGAACTCCTGTAATAGGTGAAACATGATAGTTCCAGTATGACTTCATATTCTGAATAATAAGGCTCATCATACATATTTTAACTAAAGTCAACTGGAATTCTAGAAAAATATTTCCTCCCACGTAAATTATATGCTTGTTATTAAACTTTCTATTTTAAGATAATTATAGATTAACACACAGTTGTAAGAAATAATGCAGAGACCTCATGTACTTTTTACCCAATTTTTACCAATCATAGCATCTTGCAAAACTTTAGTACAATATCACAACTACGATATTGACATTGATATTGTCAAAATCCAAAGCATTTTCATCACATGAAACCCTGTTATTGACCTTTTATAGTCATACCCTCTTCTATCTCATTCCCACCCTCCCTTATAAACACATAGCCATCTCTAATCCCTGGCAATCACTAATCTGTTACATGTTTCTATAATTTTTTCATTTTGAGAATCTTATAAAATAGAATTTTTCAGTATATAACCTTTGGACACTGGCTCTTTTCACTCAGCATAAATCCCTCAAGATTCATTCAAAAAGGCAATATTTTAAAAATAAATGTATAACTGATTTATTAAAACAACTCTAATCATCAAGGCTCGGCGAGAGACTTAATTCCCTCCAGATGGTCATACAAAGGGACTTATATGAAAGGACTGGCGCTAGAGGCATGAGCAGAACTAAACAAAGTTGACAGAAGATGTTGACAAACTCGGGACAAGTAACAGTGGTGGGGGTGGGGAGTAGGGTCCATGGCCACCTCTAAAATTGAGACAGAGAAAAAAAAAATCATGTCACCAGAGCCCAGGGGCAGCAATGGAGGGGGAGGACTGGTTGGTGGGAGCAGGGGTCAGGGAGAGTCATAGCTATTACAAATTGCAGCTGGGAAAACAAGGCCTTACCTCTCCTTCTGTCCCCAGATTTTCCGCATAACCTTAGATGAACCCAGCAGGAAACCAGTGGGTCAGAAAACCCAAGTAAATCCAACTTTAGAAGCTCCTTGGGCATTGAGAAAGTCCAGAAAAGGGCACAAATGGGTTTAGGGCCAAATAGAAGCAAGTTACCTGTACAGGAGAGTGATAAAAATGTGATCTTTCAATATGTATTTCTTAAATGTTCATTATTTGAAAGGCTCTGTTCTAAGCAATGGAGAATCACAATAAACAAGAATGAGGGAGTCTATCCTTAACTTCAAGTGGGAAAGAAACAACTAATATTTTGCTGAAGTGATTCCCTTGAGTAGGGAAGCTCTGTTGGGCTCCAGTGCATAAGAGGCAGGTTGACCTTAGATAGGTACATGTACAATGTATACATGATACCAGCTGGGGAGGCAGAATAAATTGATACAGATAAGTGTATGTTTGTAGATACATGATTGGGGAAGTTCTCTCCCATTAGCTTCTATTTTCTCAGTGAAAAATGAGGTGGCTTAGAAAGAGTCAGAAATTTTAGGGAAGAGATGTGAAAAAGTCATCTAGGAGAACAGAAGTATAAATAGTATTAGGTCCATTATTAGTTTTGTTTGTTTGTTTGTTTTGTTTTGTTTTTAATCACAACCAAGGCCATATCCTACTAATTAAGTCACAATCATTGTGAGTAGGACATACGCATGAGTATTTTTGAAACGCTACAGTTGATATTAACATGCAAATGAAGGTGGTGAGCACTGGGCTAGGGAAATGTGGTATGACTGCTGAATAGCACTAAGGTTAGAGGTCATGGTTTTAACATAAAACTAGTTAGATGGTCATTTTTTCCTATTAGTTTCAGCAGCATGTATAGTTATGGAGTAGGCTGTAGATTATATTTAACCAAGGTTGGATTTAACCAGATAAACATAATGGAGGAAAAGAAAGAGAGGGGAGATGAGGTGTATGATAAAAGGTGGTTAATATGATGGGGTCTTAGCTGAGTAAGGAAGAACTTGAGGGCTCAGTGGCTGTAACAGTGAAAAGTCAGCAGGATAGCAAGACTGTAGATTCCTATAAAGTCAAATTTTTGGAGCTCACTAGAGTAGTGACTTGGAAAAGTGGAAGATTACAGTATATGAGGTGTGATAAAAAAATACGGTGATGGTAAATGCTGCTGCCATGTGCCATCCTACAGAAAGGCAGGGATCTTTGATATGGGAAGTGGTACACTGAATGTTACTAATAGTGTGTGGCAAGTTTCAGTGCATTCAGTGCAGTCACTCAGTTGTGAGCTATAGTTGAGAGAAGGCATGTTTTACAGTGTGCTGTAAATCATGGATCACAAACAATGCCTTAACATAAATTTCTGTCACATAAAAGCACTATTGTGTGTCCTCATCCACCTTTTTGTTTTACCAGATATGGCACCATGGAACTTCTGGCTCTTCCCTAAAGTCAAAATGACCCTGAAAGGTAAATATTCTAAATTGATTCAGGACATTGAGGCAGCCAAGACAGTGCAACTAAAAACACAAAAGAGGACTTCTAGAACTGCTTCAGAAAGTGGCAAGAATGATGGGGTAAGTGTATCGGAAGTGGGGGAAGAATATTTTGAGAGAGGATTAATGGCAATTGTATTTTATTGTAATAATTTTCTTTTTATTTAAACATTCACTGTATCTTTCAATCACACTTCATACTAGGAATAAAGATTATGAAGAGGGTAAGGTTACTGGTGATACTAAGTTCTACAGAATGACCATGGGAGTGGCTGATTGATGTGGGCTACAAGACAGAATCTTAAGGACAGCAGGTTAAAGAACTAAATGTCCAATAAACTGCAGATGTCCTACGTATGGATAATGAAATCATAAGAAAGTATTGTATTTTGCTATGTTTAATATTCACTCTTTTGCTCAAATCTGTGAGGGAAAAATAAGGATGCACATTATAGGTGAATACTACTAATTTTGTATCTATATAAATGTTTTAATTCTTTTATTTATGGTTATGAGTTAGAAGTGTAACTCTTAAAGTCAATGTTATCTGCATGTAAAATAATGTTAAAAAATAAATGCTAAAATTCCTTCATAATACAAAAAACAAGTACCTAAATATAAACAAATAAAAATTTGAATTAAAAAATTAAAATGTTTTTTTTCCTGAAATTTTTGGGCCAAAACTGGAAGTGCACGGTATACACAGTGAAATCTGATGCGTCATGAATGGTATTAGAAAAGGTGACATTAAGACATATATGAAAATTATAAAATAATTATACTAAATGTAATATCTATTAAAACAAAGTAAAAAATAAAAATAAAAACCGTTGTTTATAGAGAAGATAAGAATGAGGAGAGCAGTGATTACAGACTTTGGGGGAAGATCCTGGCTGTGCCACTTCTCTATATGCGACTGTGCTGATGACTTCACTTCTTTGTGACCCACTTTATTCACCTCTCCATGTAGGTGAGGATGAGAACTTTCTAATAGTTTTGTTACGAGGAGTCAACCAATGTGGAAACTGTCAAGTGCATAGCACATTGCCTGGCTTTACCACGTGTGAGGTGTTTAACATATTTCTCAATTATCCTTGTTTGTTCTCGATTTTAAATGACTCCAAGGAAGGAGTCCTCAAATTTGAGAATGCACCGGAGTCATCTAAATGAATTGAAAATATACTGGGCCCCACCCCAAAGTTTCTGTTATAGGGTGGTGCCTGAGAATTTGCATTTCTAACATGTTTGCAGGTCCAGCTGGTTCTGCAGCTCTGGGCCACCACACTTTGCGATCTACTGGGGATGCGGCCCAGCAGCTATTTTAACAAACCTCCTTTCCCAGGTGGTTTTTACCTCAGGCTAAAGTTTGAGAACTGCTCTAAGGCTTAATGGAAGAAACATACTTAAGTCCTTCTTCACATCTGGTCCACCATAGCATATCTCTTGGTGGCCTCAAAACTATCCTTTTATTTTTCTCCAGTAAATACTGATGAATCTATTTCTGCTCAAGCTATGTCTTGCTTAGCTGCCTAAATAATTTTCCAGATGGCTTGGTAAAAATTGGAAAAGAATGTTTCTCACAAAATGGGTTGAAGTGATTTTTTCAGACTTTCAAAGGAAACATGCTGTTACTTTCAATCATTGTTCGAGTGCTAGGAATTGTAAGATTTAATCATTGAAGGTCACTGTGTGCAATCTCACCAACTGTTTTAGAAGGCGTTCCATTGTCAGAGAAATAATCTGACACTTAAAATAAAAATGTGGGTGTCACATCTGTTCAATATCATATAGGGGAAAAGAGCATTCAAGGCTTGAAAATGCCTACTTCGTCTCATTAAGACTAATTAAAAGTTACAAACTTACTGAAGTTATTCGTGAACATAACATTTTTGCCCAGTAGTAATACAAATAATTTCTGCCACATAAACACATACTCACACAAAATATGGTCTATTAGACATTAAACAATCTATACCTAAATCAAAAATGGTCTCAACATTTCTTTCTTAAATTGCCCATAAACACTCCTGCTTTTTAAATGCTCTTTGAACCAGTCACATCTTCTGATTCCCTCACTAGTTAATGAGTTAAAATCTTTGACATTTGCTCATTTTACATTTGCTTGAAAGACATGATTTAGCATTGTTGAAAATTATACTTTAACATTGTTTTCTGAAGGACTCATTTGAAATAGTTTTTCAAAGGACTGGGTTTAAAGCTTGGTGAAAATGACCATTCGGTGGCATAAATGTAACACTAGTAGTTAAATTTGATTGCAATTAGCACAGATACATTGCAACAAATGATATAAAAATGCATCAGGATGAGAAAGCTAGACAACCATGGTTCCTCAGGTTATCTCACTTTACTCTTGGGAGAGATACTCAGGTGGTGGCTGTTCAGGTATTATATCTTTCCAGGGTGAAGTTTTGAATGAATGCAAAAACTCCAGAATGGGGACTTTTGACCATTTTACCCTGACACTCTTATACTAATCTGCTTCCTGGAACTAATATCAAGTTCTGGTATACTTTCTGACTGTGTCACTTCTGATATCATCTTGCTGTACAGTTCACAGATTCTATGCAATAATCACAAGTGCCACGTGTGTGTTCGGTCATATTATAGCCATGTAATAATGGTTATATCTAATTATATATAAACTAGTAGACATAAACCAGAATCTCCTGCATTACACAGCAGGGAGGAGCTGAGCACAAGACGCCTAACTGCACCATATCTATTTAATCTTCTCTTAATTAAATCAAAGTTTCTTAGAACAGTTTTAAAACAAAGATATAAAATTATTTTTCCACAATGGAGAATGTTCACTAAGCCCTCATTTTCCTTAATGCAAACTAGCTAAAACTTCAGAAAAAGGAGAAAAGGCAACCCAAAGAAAATTTGAGAAAAAAAACTAATACAAAGGAAATACAGGAAAAAGTGCAGAAGTAGAAGTTAGTAAAATTGGTGAGTATATTTATAATACACTTGCTTAAAAAGTTTAATAAAATAGAAAAAATACTAAGTTTGATAAAAAATCAAAATTAGAAAGAGGACAAGATAACAGATAAGATGATTAAATCATAATAAACTGCTGTCATAGTGTCATAGTTTTATGATAAAATTAGAAATATTGATGAAAGGCATTGTGTTCTACAAAATAGGCCTACTATTAAGTGCTCTAATCACAGCAAAACTGACAACAAATTTAACAAAGTAAGAGGTAGAAAACCTGAATAGAACAATGAAAAAACTGAAAAAAATTGTTAGAGGTTACCCACAGTAATGAATGTCACCAGTATCAGTGCAATTTTCTGCTTTATACTTTGAAGATTTCACAGCATATCATCTATTCCTGGCATGAAACAGTTTTGACAAAACCAGAAATAAATTGATCATGGTTAGATATAAATATGAAAAACTTAACAAACTACAAACTACTATATGCAGTACAAGAGGACAATAATAAATCAAGTTGGGGATTCAAGATTAATGTAATATGAAAAAAATCATAAATATCAACTATATGACTTCACTTATACATGGAATATAAAATTGAAAGAAAGAAAAACTCATGGACAAGGGTAAGGTGGGAGGGGAAGAGGATCAGGTCATGAAATATATGGTGATAGAAGGAGAACTGACTCTGGGTGGTGCGTACATAATGCAATGCACATAGCCTATGTAATGTAAAATTGTACACTTGAAACCTATGTAATTTTTACCAACCAATGTCATCCCAATAAATTTCACAATTAATAAAAAAATAAGCTTATTCAAAAAAGAAAAAGAAAGAAAACTAATTATATCAATTTCATAGGTATTATTTGTAAAAGAAATTTCATTAATCCCAATCTCATCCCAATAAATAATTATCTTTGATGGTTATGATTTCATCTTTCCAAGTTAACTTGTTTTTTCAAAATTGAAATATTTTTGTTTTCTGAATAAAAAATATAAACACTGTTGGTAGAACTGTACTGACAGGGATGTACAAATGGAGTGTACCCACGATCTTTCGGTCTTCTGGTTAATTCCTGAGTTTCTATGAGGGGAGATATGGACAAATCAGTTCCTCATGTTGAGTGTGATACCAGAGAAAGATTGTGTTACAGGCAGAATCACATGCAACAGATTGTGGAACTAAGAAAAGCCTATAAGGGTAAGCATGTGCTGGAACTAGAAAAGTAGCTCCTTTCTTGATGATGCTATTTTGCCATTGCAAGAAACTACATGAACAAAGGCAATTGGTCTCTTGGTCTGTTGATGATCTTGTCCAAAGAATAAGTAGTAACAGTTAACATAACCAACCCAAAGCTACCCAAGTTGCTAGCAAACTTCTTTCTAAGGAAACTATACCACCCTCCCCATTAAAAGTATAAAGACAATATGATTATAAAGTATGTGCATATATGTTTGGGACCGGATCATCTGGTATTCTACTTGCTTTTGCTTAGGCATTTACCAAGGCTACTTCTGGATTATCAGATCAAAGCAAGGCTGAGGAGAGATCTCTGACACCACTCTCTGTTCTATTGGTTTTTCCTGAAGCTCATGTCAATGAACAAACAATCTGGAATCTAGTAAACACAGCAGGTAATGGCTAAGATTTCAACTTGCTTTTCAAGTTTGTGTCAATAGATCCATTCCCAGCTCTACTTGTATTTTCTTATATGTCATTTTGAGAATGGGATTATGATCTTACCTAGACAATTTCAAATATCTTTTATAACAAAATTACTACTGATCTCTCATGAGAAACTGTTAACTAGTTTCCTCCTTTTAACTTTCTTATTTGAATAACTAACTTTATTTTTCTTCTTTTGTCTTATTTTTTTGCACCTACCCAGTAATTTCTACATTAATAATGATTTGAACAAATAAACGGAGATAAATTCAAAAATAAAACTTGTTTCAGTAAGTGAACTCCAGGGGTATGTGAAATTCTTGAGTGACAGGAAACATTGCCACTGAAACCAATGAACAAATTTAAGTTGTACTGGATGCAAGAGAACATAGAGTATTTTCCAGCTAATTAACAGGAAACTAATATCCAGAAGGAAGCTGGGTGGCTGTCTAATATTACAGCTGGCTGTCAAGATTAGAGCCAACAGGTTGTCAATTATGGTTCTTTTTCTGATAATGTGCGAGAGGATGTTGTAAAAATCACATTAACTTTTAAATAAAAAGAACATTTGAATATACAATATAGATTTAGTCCATAGAGGCAAAATTATATGAAGACTGACAATTAGATTTGCAAACTCATCCTAGAAGAAGTGCTACACACCTCATTGCTGAATATCACTACAGTACCTTTGAAGTACTCCCCTTGGGAAGCTAGGCAATGATGCCAGTACCTAGTCCAGCCTTCAAAGCGATTTTAGAATTTTCTCTGGCATGGCTATCAGAGCTGTCACCATGTTACTGTTGATGTCCTGAATATAACCAAAATGTCTTTCTTTGAATATTTCCTTTATCTTCAGGTAAACAAAAGTCATTGGAGGCCAGATCAGGAGAGTAAGGAGGGTGTTCCAATACAGTTATTTGTTTACTAGCTAAAAATTCCTTCACAGACAGTGTCACGTGAGCTGTACATGGTTGTGACATAAGAGCCATGAGTTGTTGGTGAAAGGTTCAGGTCATTTTGATCTAACTTTTTTACACAGCCTTTTCAGCACTTCCAATGTGTCAACTTGGTTTGACTGTCCAGTTGGTACAAATTCATAATAAAATATCCCTTTGATATCAAAAAAAGGTTAGCAACATCATATTGACTTTTGATTTGAACTGACAGAACTTTTTTGGTCATGGAGAATTGGGTGACTTCTGTTGTGCACTTGGATGCTTTGTTTCAGTGTTATATTGGTACACCTATGTGTCATCACCAGTGATAACATGGCCCAAAACATCATCTTCCCTCTACAAAAGATACTTGGCAAACTTCGGCTCTCCTTTTGTTCATTGGTGAGCTCCTTTGGGACCATTTTTGTACACACCTTTCTTATGCTAAGATTTTCAGTTAAGCTGTTTCTCTATAAATGTTTACTTGGTCTGCTATGCTGCACAGAGTCAGCCAAAAATTTTGACACACAATTCAATAAATTTTTGCAATATGTTTGTCAGTTCTGCTCATTATTGGCCACCCTGACCTCGCTTCATCAGTGATGCTTTCTCTCCCCTCAAAAAAACATTTAATCCATTTATGCACTGCTGTTTTTTTTTATGGCATTATCCCCATGAACTTGGCCTAACATATCTCTGATTTTACTTCCACTCTTGCCAAGTATAACAAGAAATTTAATATTTGTTTATTGCTCTAATTCAAGCTCTGACAGTCTCAGGATGGCACATAAACACACCCAACAACAATAATGATCACCACTCATCAAGATACCACCACATATCGACATGAGCACAGCTGTGAGATATTGATATATCAAGGTTATGAAACCTTACCAAGTTGTACAGTGCTGCCAACATAAGTACATGGTGGCAAATTCACAAACTTAATTGTCAGACCTCATATACTATCGATAACCCTTATGTTTAAGAAAAACACCAAAATTGCTCTGATTGTTAAGAATACCATTTGAAAGTTTTTTCAAGTTGTTAAGAAAATGGGTAAAGTTGAGAACCTGGTTATTGTGATTAAAGAGAGTAAAGACAAGACAAAATTAAAACTCTTTAATCTATGAAAACAAATCTGTATTGAGAACTGTGGAAGGCTAATTTTAAAATGTTATACTAGAGCAGGAGAAGACAATCACAACATGTCTACAAACTTTCAGATTCTGTAACCAAGGCTTAAACACTTCTTTGATATGAAGTTGTCTAACTAACATTTAATTAATTTTTAAAAAGGGGGAAAAATGAGGAAGAAAGAAATAAAGTTAACTTATAGAAAAAATCAATAATATAGAAGTATAAAAGTAGAATGCATGGGGTGATGTGATGTGGACTTGTACATCTGGAAACTATCTAATTGTTACCAATCAATGTCACCCCATTAAATTTAACAATAAAAAAAATTTGAAATTTTTTTTTAAAACAAGTAGAAAATAAAAGCGTGTCAAAATTTATCTCTACTGCACTCCAAGACAGCAATTTTAATAATTATATATTTATATGTTTAAATTATATAGTATATATTTATATCTTCACACGCTGTCACTAATATACTTCCCATATGTAATACGACCATTCTCTCTTTTTTTTAATCTACATAAAAATACATAAAAATAAGTTTACACCATAGATTACATTCTCCAATAATATTTTTTATTTAAATATATATTATGGACTTCTGCTGGTGAGAATATGAAATAGATCTACTTTTCCTACTCTTTTCATAAATACAACTAAAAGCCCTAGATGTTACATATAACACAAAACAAAAAGAATCTAAGAAATGGAAGTAAGAACATAGATTGGCTAAGAACTTCAGAACTCAAAGGTGGTTTTGTTTTCTTTTCTTTTCTTTTGTTTTTTTTCTTTTATTTTCTTTTTTTCTTTTTTTCCTAATATGACCTATACTTAGAGCAGAAGAAGGCAGGCAGCCTGGAGGCCCCAACAAAAGACCCTTACTCCAGGATTAGATGGCTTTACTGGAGATTTCCACTAAATCTTTAAAGGAAAATTAACACCAATTTTATATAATCACTTCGAGAAAACACTTCCCAATTTATTTTATGAAGTTGCTATTATTCTGATATCAATACCAGACAATGACAATTAAAAAAGAAGAAAGAGATAACTCTCATGAATATAGATGCAAAAATTTTTTAAAAAAATATTAGCAAATAGAATTCAGAAAAATACAAGAAGACCAAGTGGATAAAGTTGTTTTGATATTCAAAATTTAGTCACTTTAATCACATTTACAGGCTAAAGTAAAAAAAAAAAAATTACATGATAACGTCAATCAATGCAGAAAAAGCATCTGACAAAATTTAACACCCTTTTGTTATAAAATCCCTCAGCAAAATAGAAATACAGGGTAATTGTCTCAACTTCATGAATAGCATCTATAAAAAGTCTGCAGCTAATATTATACCTAATGATAAGAGATTAATGCTTTGGCCTAAGATTGGAAAGAAGAGAGGAAAGAAAGGTGGAGCATTTTTAAAAATTGTAAATGAAAACCATTACTATTGATAGAATGTTTTCCAAATTAAAATCTTATGAAAAAACACTACATAATGCAACATTTTAGGGAACATTTTAGCATCATACAAGATAAAGATGTCTACTTTTACAATTCAACATCGTATTGGAAAGGCATAAAAGATGCATCAGAATTAGAAGAAAATAGTTTTCAAAATTTTGATTATTTTTTCTATTTCTATTTCTATTATCTATTCTATTCTGAATAACTAAATCAATCACCATGGCTCAAAATTCAGGTATTAAGGAGTAATAGTGAAGCAACCCTCTCCCATATGTTAAAGTATGGGTGCACCTTGATGTTCACAAAGATGTAAATTGTATGGTTCTACTTGTCTGAGGTAACTTGAGTACCGGTAGTCAAATTCATAGAGACAAAAAGTAGAATGGTGTTTACCAGGGATAAGAGGAATGAGAGAATTAGGAATTATTGTTTAATGTGTTCCACTGGGGAAGATGAAGTTCTGGAAATGAAAGGTAATGATAGTTGCAAAACAATGTGAATGTACTATATTTTACATGTATATAATACCCCAACGTATAAGATGACATCTACTTTTCTAATCCAACATTAAGAAATCAATACATGGGTTACTCATGTGAATAAGATGGCCCTCAATTTTTGGCCCAACAATTGAAGACAAAAGTATCATCTTATACACAGAAAAATATAGTACTTAATGCCTCTACACTGTACACTCAAAAATGGTTAAAATGGTAAATTTTATGTTATGTGTATATTACCACATTTTTTAAAAGAGACAGCAATAAAGAAAAGCAACTTTATTTTAGGTATTGTAGGAAGCTCAGCAATTTCAGCTTTTTGGATTCTAAACTTTTAAGTTTATACTAAATGAGATTTTCTCATCATGGCATAAATTGTTGTGGCATGTGCTTTCAAAGCTTTCTGAAGCCCAGAATGTTCTTAGGTGGTCCATAGGTATTCCATCAGTACTCCCTGAGCCTGATCCTTCAGAGGGCCAACGTAACAATTTCCAACATATATTTCTAAAACCTTACAATGTTCTGGCTTTTTCATTTCTCTGACCTTGATTAAGTCTCACTACCTAAGTGGTAGCACAAACCCTGCTTTCATCACATACGTTCATACCATAGCAAATAAATGAATAAATAAATAAATAAAATAAAGTAAATAAAAATAAATAAATAAAGTAGGAGAAAATGATAAGCAAGAAATCCACTTAATTTACATTTACCATACCTTTGTGCCATTTATTAACTTACTTATTATAATAATACAGCATTTTCCCAACATGTACAATGTACTCAAAAAAGACATAAATGTCAGTCCCCAGCTAGCTTACTCATATATTTTAGAAGAGAGACAGGCCATATTAAAAATAAGTAAACAGAACTGGCTACATAATCTGCAGGGTCCATTGCCAATCATACATATTAGACCCTTGTTCAAAAGTTAAGAGCTTCAAAATGGTGTAGCAGAGCATAAAACTAAGCTTGGGGTCATGAGCCCTGAGCAAACTGATATGTAATGTTAGAGCATACATAGTAAGTATAAAAAAGAAAAAGCAAGTGTAAAAAATGATATAAAGTAAGACATTTAAAATTTTTAGGGGAAGCCGGGATGGCTCAGTGGGTTAAGCGCTCACTTTGCAGCACTAGGGACCAGGGATCGAATCCTGGCCCCGGCCCGTGCCGGCCCATATGCTGAACTGGGAGCTCCCCCACTTCAGTTCTCTCTCTGTCTCTGTATCTCTCTCTCTCTCTCTCTCTCTGTCAAAAATAAAAATAAATAAATAAAAATATATTAAAATTTTTAGGGGAGGTAAAGAGAAAATTCCTTCTAACAAATGAGCTAAATGTATGGAGCCCTGGGGCCACCTGAGGAAAACATTCTTGACAGAGGGCACAGAACCCATAAATGGGAACTTGCCTATCCCCAGTCTACTAAAGAAACAATGGCTGGAATGGATGAAAGGGAGAGGAAGATCAGAAATACATGAGACGAAAGACTTACTGAAGCGTGGCAGAAAGAGATATGGCAAATATCATGTAATGCCTCATAGGTCATCTTCACTGCTTTGGCTCTTACTATGAGTGATATCACATAAAATCTCACACATCCAGGGCAGGTTTCCATCTTTGCTTATCATAGTAAAAACTAAAATATTTACAATCATGATTTATTAATTTATCTTCTTCCTTGACCTTGAAAAGAGAGGAAGTGAAGAAGAGATATATGAGGCTGTCCAGAAAGTATCCAGCCATGTAATATAAAAAAATAGAGGCATTTTTGGTTGGATTTTTTTTCCAGACAGCCCTCATATATTGAGTTCCTCTTAGAAACATGAAATCAAACAATAAAGTGAATTCATTAAAGTCTCTCAAATACATATCTATCTTACAGGTGACTCGGAGCCCAAGTGATTCTCCTGGCTCCCAGGACCATGGTCTGACCCCTTTCTTTCTCCCTGCCCCCACCCAGTACATTCATTTAGGACCCAGTATGCTTAATGACAAATGCAGTGGTTACTCTGGTACTAAACTCATATTGCTTAAATAAGAAGTCTTTTCTGAAAAACATTTCTTTGGAAATTTATTTTATTTATTTACTTTTAAAGTTTATTTTATTGTTTTTGACAGAGAAAAAGAGAGAGTCAGAGAGAGGCAGAGAGAAGGGAGAGGGTCCAGAGCAGTCTCCATAGATGTACATCATCAGTTTTCAATATAGTTTCATTCCATTGGTGGGAGCATGGTTGCACAGGACAGCAGGAACTGGGCTGGGGACCTCCCACATGGGAGCCATGACCCCACAAACAGAGGCATGCCCCAGACAGGGGTCAAACCAGGGGACCTCCCACATGGGAAGCTCACCCAGAAGGAACTAAATTAGGGTAGGAAGCACATCCCAGTTCAACAAATGGGTCCACATGGGCCAGGACTGGGATTCGATCATCAGACCCCAGGGCTCCAATGAGAGGTCAACATGCTGAGTCATCCTGGCTTCCTGAAATTTATTTTTTATTATTTAAAGATTTATTTTATTGTTTTTGACAGAGAAAAGGAGAGACAGAAAAAGGGGGGCGGGGGGCAGAGCCGTCTCCATAGCTGTATATCATCAGATTTCCATATGGTTTCATTTCACACAGGTGGGCAGGGGCTGTGCAGGGCAGGAACTGGGCTGGGGGCCTCCTGCATGGGAGGCACACACCCTTGAGCCAGGGGCCAACCCAGGGGGCAAGAATAAAACTGGGGGCCTCTCACATGAGTAACACACCCCAGTTCAGCATATGGGTCTGCACAGGCCAGGGTTAGGATTTGATCCTTGGTCCCCAGGGCTACAAAGTGAACGCTTCACCCGCTAAGCCATCCTGGCTTCCCGTGAAATTTATTTTTTAAATAAATCTTTTTAAGCAGAATAAAGTTATTTGTAGCATTCTCTTGGCAGATAGAAACTTGAAACTTTTGATCACATGTTAAATTGCCATATTAACCATTTTATAAGCATATTCAGAAATATTTACCGAACGTTTCTACCAATTTTAAACTGCTATGCTAAGGCTGAAACTCAGAAGGGCAGCAATGAATAAATTAGGAAAGATCACCAAGAGCAGAGATGTATCATTACAGACCAAAGCTAAAATCATCCGCACCATCATATTCCTGATTACTATGTGCAATAGTTAAATTGGACAGTAAAAAAGGCTGATAGGAAAATAAGTGATTCATTTGAAATACGGTGTTGGAGGAGAGCTCAATGGATACCCTGAACTGCCAGAAAGATGAACAAGGCATGCCTAGGGCCAATTAAGCCTGAAATACCACTGGAAACAAAAATGACAAAACTTACTTCAGGCACATCATGAAAATGCAGGATTCTTTGGAAAAGGCAATGATGCTGAGAAAAATATAAGGCAGCAGAAAAAGAGGAAGACCAAGTAGGAGATTGATTGACTCCATGAAAGAAGCAGTAGGCATGAGTCTACAGGAGCTGAGCAGGGCTGCTAAGGGAAGGACGTGGCGGACCAACTCAACGTCACTTATTACATGCATCCTAAGTTTCAGAAAGAAAACAATGATGGAAAAGCCATTAAATTTTCACAAAAGGAGCTTCTTTTGTGATACGGGAAACACTTGTCCACTGTTGGTGGAATGTAAATTGGTACAACCCCTTTAAAAAACAGTATTAAAGTTCCTAAAAAGATTAAAAATAGAACTGTCTTATAATCCAACAATTTCACTTCTAGATGTATACTCAAACAAAATAAAAACACTGTCTCACAGAAATGTCTTACATCATGTTCATTGCAGCATTATTCATAATAGCCAAGACATGGAGACAACTTAAGTGTCCATCAACAGATGAATGGCTGAAAAAAATGTAGTATATATGAGTATACAGTGTAATAGTATTGAGCCATAAAAGGAGATTCTGCCATTTGTGACATTATGGAGATTGGACAGATGCTCAGATTACTAGAAGGAAGGGGCAAAGGGCAAAACAGAGGTGGATCAGGTGTTAGGAAAATCCAGGGAAGCAGGAGATCGCTTCCAGGTGCAGAGTAATGAGGTTTCATGAAGATATTGCAAACTTGGTGAGGTATATTTTCTACTCACTCAATGGTGACAAAAAGATGAAAAAAATAGAAATAAAGAGAAATAGCTATATAAAGAGGTAATAAAAGAAAAGAAAATAGGGAAAAAGAATTGGAGAAGAAAGAAAGCCTATAGAAAACTTGGAGGAAAAAATAGTACTTGAAAAGATATATACATACAGAGATAGAGAGACAGAGAGAGAAGCAAAAAATAGAAGAGGAACTAGGATACAGATAGGGGACAGAATGTGAAAATACAGAGGGAAATGGAATGAGAAAGTAAGGTGTGGAGGGAGAACCCTGAGAGTGAAGATATGCCTGGTAAAATGAGCAAACGCAACGTAGGACATCAAAGGTGTTAGGCTGTGGGTCTCTGTGTGGGAGCTCCCCTGAATACATAGCCTTGGGTGTGCTATCTTAATCTCCACCTAGTTCTAAATCTACTCAGCTAAGCATTTCTTTATAGCTTGTTTTTATTCAACACAGCATCAGCAAACACTCTCACTCACTTTGCTTAGTAAACTCCCGGTGTCAAATTTCAACACCCCAACTCAAAAAGCAACATGGGTTTTTATCCAATGACTGTTTCTTGTTTGTTTAAAAACCACACAGCTTCTGCACAAAGGCCTTTGCTAGCAAAGCTAGGAATCAAAGAAGGAATCAATCCCTTCATGTGCCCTGAAGCTACCCAGTGGGTCTAGAACTAAAAGTGAAACTTTGCTAGCTACTTTTTCATATACTAATTGTGTTAAATTTGAAACCAGCAGCTGTGCACTTTAACCACTTTTTCTTGCGTGATTTATTCCAATTGCATTTCTTAAATAAAACTTTCATTTTAGATATGGAAATAGATTTCCTTCCTGAGCAACTTGTTCTTCTAGAAATAAGTGTTGAGTCAGATATGTGACAATGATTCTCCCCAAAGAAATGTGCACCCTATCGCATGTCTTCTGATTTGTAGTTGACTCGTGTTTCTCCATGATGGGGAAGCTTCTTCATCTGCTTTGTGGGAATGAAGGAACTGTCTTATGAAAACAAAATAAAAAAGACTTCTGAGGAACGTGAATTGCCTATGGGGCAATTTAAAACATCTTTCAGAGGCAGGAGAATGCAATTTAAGATACTGGCAGCTATTCAGACAGGTAGTTCCATTCACAACTTCTTATGCACTCAGAAATAAAAGCATATTTTAAAGTTATTAGCCTGGAAAGAGCAAATTTCATCTCAGAATTTGCACCACTTTGTGTTTCTTACAACAATCTTTGCTTTTGCTATTTTGTATAATAGTAAGTGAAAGCCACTTGTAATGAACATTTCCCCTACAGCTCACATTATGGTAAGCACTCTATGTAAGTTATCTCATTTTATCCTTACAACAACCTTCAAAGGAAGACATGCTGATTTCCATTAAACCAGGGGTGTTCAACCTTTTGGCTTCCCTGGGTCATGCTGGAAGAAGAAGAATCTTGTACCTCACATAAAATACACTATAATACTAATGATAGCAGATGAGCTAAAAAAAAAAAAAATCAGAAAAAAAATCTCATGTTTAAAAAAGTTTACAAATTTGTCTTGGGACATATTCAAAACTGTCCTGGGGGCTACATGTGGCCCATGGGCTGCAGGTTGGACAAAAGCTTCCATTAAAAAGACCAAGAAACTGCATTAGAGAATTTACACATGGCTTCTAAGTCATGTACCAATAGAAGTCAGAACTTGAATTGGGACCAAGGCTCTATTCCTCCAAATATTAGGTACTTAACCACTATCCTGTGTAACCTCTAATTGAAGCTTTTTTACCACAAGATGTTTTCAGCATGCTGGAGTCCCTGCTGGATGGCCAGGACGGGGAGCTGGCTTCCGAGGGGCCAACATAGACAGGATTTGTTTCATGGAGCAAGAAAGAAGTGAAACAAAAAACTTTAAACAAAGCCCTAGAAAAGTAGTCAGAATTAGCAGTTGTGTAGACCAGACAGGAAATAGATGTACCATGACCAAATGCCAATTTCCAAAACTAAATGTGAACTTGATATAAATAGGAGCTGGTTAAAAATAAATGGGAAAACAGTTTGGTAATCCCTCAAAAAAATTAAAAATAGAGCTAGTTTATGACTCAGCAATTCTGCTTCAGGGTATTTATCTGAAAAAATCCAAAACAATAATTCAAAAAGATATATGCAACACTATGTTCACTGCAGCTGTATTTACAAGAGGCAAGACATGGCAGAAACCCAAGTGCTCATCAATAGATGATTGGATAAAGAAGAGTGGTACATATATACACTGGAATAGTACTCTGTCATAAAAACAAATAAAATCTTACCTTTTGCAACAACATGAGTGGACCTAGAGGGTATTACACTAAGTGAAATAAGTCAGAGAAAGACAAATTCCATATGATCTCACTTATACAAGGGAGGACCCAAATAAACCCAAATTTATCTTCTGGAGGGCAGGCCCCTAGTAGTATAGACTTCCCTCACTAGATGACTACTCTAGGAATCCAACTGCATTTGTGTACCAGCTGGTGTTGTTCTGAGAAGTTGTGTTCAACTTCAGTGAATTTTTTTGAAGACTTTTTCAACATGTTTTCCCATTTTGTAATGGGTGATTCGCACAAACAATATGTAACACGACAACACACCTGCCACCATTGCTCTGAGTGTTCAGCAGTTTTTGACCAAAAATAGCATGACTACCCCCCCACCCCACATGCCCCACCCTCCCCATTTACCCAACCTCACCCCTAGCTACTTTTTGTTTCCCTGGATGAAAAAAGTCCTCAAAGGAAAACATTTTGCCGCTGTAAAAGAGGTGAAACAAAAGACTGTAGAAGCACTAAAAGATATCAAAATTGATTAGTTCAAAAACTGTTCTGAGAGTGGGAAAAGTGTCTCAACAGGTATATTGTGTGAAATGGAGAGTACTTTGAAGATGATTAAAGTTTAAACATGTAAAAAAAATACACATTTTTTATAAACAAATTTTGTGTATGTGTTTTTTTTGGTGGGGGGGGGTTCCCCCTCATATGTGACATCAAAAAAAGCAGACTCATAGTTGCAGAGAACAAACACACTGATGATTGCCGGATGTGAGGGGGGTTGAGGGAGGAGGGGAGAGGGGTAAATTAGGTGAAGGAAGTACAAATTGATAACTAGAAAATTATCACAGTGATGTAAAGCACAGCATAGGATATAGTCAAAATATTCCAGTAACTTTGTATAGTGCCAGGTAAGTACTGCATTAGTCAGAGGGTTCACTTTGTAAGTTATATAAAAGTCTAATCATTATGTTGTACACCTGAAATTAGTATAAAATATTGTTGAATGTCAAATGTAATTGAAAAATAAAAAAATAATAATAATAAATAAATAAATAAGTTATAATGGACTAACCTTACTGAATCGTTTTATTCTAGGAGAATACTATGATTACGTGATCTTTCAAAAATATTCTTTGAAGCTAGAAAATTCTGTGGTTTGGTACCAGTTAAACCATTTTAAAAAGAACAAAATGGGAATGATCTGGGAGAACTGGTTTAATGCATGAAGCTGTCAATGGTTTTGTGACAAATGGGTGAATTAGGCTAGCTTAATCTCTCAGACAAAAATTAACACTTAATGAGAAAGTAGTATGTCTGGAAGTACCAAATAGTAAAAAAGTTCTGTAAACTGTGTTGCTATTACCATAATTATCATTAGTAATTACAAGAAGCAAATATATGGAGTCAGAAATATGCTACATATATAAGAACTGACATTGGAAACAATATTGAATCTACCTCATACACTGAAGCCTTTGTAAATAGTACCTAGTCTCTTCTATTTCCTTCAAGATTTTCAAATTGTATGTAATTTTATTATGTCGTTTTAAAATGTACTTTGAAATACTATATTCTGGTATTAAAAAAAATGTTAAATTAAAAATAATGTTAACATTCATAAATCATCATTAACATTTTCTGTTACTGTAGTTACCTGTCACATTTAGGCATACAAAAGAAAGAAAGAAAGAAAGAAAGAAAGAGAGAGAGAGAGAGAGAGAGAGAGAGAGAGAAAGAAAGAAAGAGAGAAAGAGAGAGAAGGAGGAAAAGAGAAAGAGAGTGAGAGAAGGCAGAAGAATGAAAGAACATTGCCTCCAATTAGGGATTAATATTTAAAATATATAAAAACTGTGCAACAACAAAAAACAATACAATTTAAAAATGGGCAGGGGACCTGAACAGACATACAAATGGCCAACAATAATCACCTCACACCTGTTAGAATGACTATTATCAGAGAGACAAATAAGTGTTAGAGAAGCTGTGAAAAAGAAGGAATCTTCATATACTGCTGATGGGAATGCAAGTTGGTACAGCCACTATGAAAAACAGTGTGGAGGTTCCTCAAAAAAATAAAATTACCATATAACCCAGCAATCCCTCTTCTGGGTATCTACTCAAAAATCTAAAAACATTTATCTGTAAAGATATATGTACCCTGATGTTCATTGCAGCCTTATTTACAGTGGATGAGACATGGAATCAACCAAACTAGCCTTCAATAGATGATTGGATAAAGATGTAGTACAGGAGAAGCCGGGATGGCTCAGTGGGTTAAGCGCTCACTTTGCAGCGCCGGGGACCGAGGATCGAATCCTGGCCCTGGCCCATGTGGAACCATATGCTGAACTGGGGAGTTCCCCCAGTTCAGTTCTCTCTCTGTCTCTGTCTCTGTATCTCT
>PVKE010019589.1:0-28335 GCA_004027555.1 Craseonycteris thonglongyai | reverse complement strand
GTTGTGGGGGGAGGTGGGAGTGGGCACTAGATATAAGGTGATGGAAGGGGAACTGACTACTGAGTGATGGGCACATAATACGATGCATGAATGATGTGATGTGGACTTGTACATCTGTAAACTATCTAATTGTTACCAACCAATGTAACCTCATTAAATTTAACAATAAATTAAAAACAAAAAAAAAATATAAGTAATTGGCAAAAAAAAACAAACATACAGCCATCTGTGACAACATGGATGGACCTTGAAACCATCTTATTAAGCAAAATAAGTCAGACTGAATGAATCAAGAAACATATGACCTCACTTATATGTGGAATATAAAACTGAAAGTGACAGAGAAACAAAAACTCATGGACACAGTCAATAGTTTAATGGTTACCTGAGGGTAAAGGGGGGAGGGGAGGGGGCATCAAATATATGGTGATGGAAACAGCTGATTCTGGGTGGTGAGCACATAATGCAATGCATAGACAATGTAATGTAGAATTGTACACTTGAAAACTATGTAATTGTTACCAACCAAGGTCACCCCACTAAATTTAACAATTAAAAAAAAAACCCAGAAAATAAACACACACTCCCTCTGATCAGGAAAGAAAAAGGAATATACTGTAAAGGTGAATATGAGGGAAATTGGGATAGAGAATCACTGGCTTAACACATTATATTTATTTAATAAATATTTGTTGGTGAATGAATAAAAAGAGGTGCCTGTTCTAATAATAAAATTTGATTGAATCTTTAAAAATTTACCTTTATGAAGCTTTGGATGAATGTAAATTCTCCAGTTGTTGTTGTTGTTGTTGCTGCTATTGTGTTACTTTGTTTGGGTTAGGTCGGAAGGCTAGGTTATCAGTTACCACCATCACCTGACTTTAGGACTTTCTGAAAAAGGCCAGTACTGCACTGAGTGTCCTCCAATTGCTAATACCACTGAAGCCTTCTACACTATTTCTAATTATGATTCCCCCTTTTCCTCTCCATTGACATGTCTCTGTAGCACTGTTAGGTTCCATCACATGAACTGCTCTGGCCAATGAAATGCGAGCAGACTTGCCATGTTCAAGCAGAACCTTGGCTCTGCCTCTTGCTGTCCTCATTTCATGACAATGGGTTCCAAGTGGCAGTCTGAAATAGTGGTTGACCCTTGAGCTTCTGTCCCAGAAAGAGAAGAGACCACAACAGATGATGTAGGTGGCATACGCCTGTGGTTTCAGTCCACTACGATGTGAGGATTGTCCATTAAAGTAGTTGACTGAAATAATCATCTTCCAAGAGAACTGTTGTATAATTTAAATGAGATGATATCTTTGAAGACAAGAGATATGACCATTTGTTGATGGTCTACTATAACATTTAATTCAGACAATGCTATGTGAGGTAGGAATTTGTATCTGTTATACAGATAAGGAAAATGAGGTTCGTGGAAATAAAGTTGCTCCAAATCGCAGAGCAAAGAAGTGGTAGAGACAGAAATTAAACTTACTTCTAAGGAACTCTACTTCTAGTCCATGATTTTCCTATTATACTTGGAAGCCTTAGGATATATTTTGGAAATGTCAAACCCTGTACCATTACTGTTGCAGCTACATTCATGTTGATGAAAAAGTTGTTATAATTTTTTTAACATAAGGGAACAAATTTGAAAAATATTTTGTAAGCATATCAATTATACTATAGCCATATAGTACATAATAAATACAATGCAATTATTAAAAGTACACATTATGTTTTGAATTTTATTTGAAAACAACAGTAATACACATTTTATTCAAATAAAGTAATCATATTCACTTAAGCTATTAAGATATTAAGCCAAAGTTTTTATTAAAAAGAGATAAAATAAATTATTCCTGTAGAAGGCAGCCTCAGTCATAGCATCTGACCAAGAAAATATTAATTGTCCCATGTAGCTAACTAATAAAAACAGCTTTAAAATAAAACAAAACGAAATGAGAACAAAAAAGCTATGGAATTACGAATGAAGTGAATCCACATGCAATTTGTACTCTCACGTACAGTGAGCATAAAAATAATTGAAAACAATTCTAAAATGTTTAAGATGTCTGGTTTTATTCTGTAATCATCATCTCTTCCTAAGCCTATGGTACATCATTTTCCTTTCTGAGGCGTTTCCTCTGAATTCAGAGTGTTTGTAGGTCAGGGAATCAGGCAGATAGTTTTCCTCCCAGACTGCCTCTGTGCTTTCCTCGTCCCCAGATGGAATCTGTTTGCGGAGAATTTGAGTCTGGTAAGACCCTCTCAGCTGACACAAGGAATCCACGGCTCAGGCTTAATGTTTGCACTGCGAGGGAAATCAGCCACATGAATGACAGACTGGAGATAAGAAATAAAGGCTGAAGGGAAGAAAGACACCCTCTGTCTTTGTGATAAAAAGTATGAGTACCGTAATAATTTACGCTGAGATGGCCCTTGCTGTTAATGGGGGAAGATTGGGTGCATTTTATTACCAAAGAGATAGCCGATAATTGTTGTGTTTATAAAGAAAAGCACTTAAAAAAGGGGGGGGGGGAGTTCAGGAGCAAACTCATAAATACAGCATTGCTCAGACAGCCACTGACTGTTATAGAAAGCCGAAGTTTACTGAATTAACGATCGCACTTCACAAATCACCCTTACAACCAGACTGTGCATTCATTATGTCACATTTCAGAAATGATTTTCCCCAGTTTAGTTCTTTAAATAATTTGTTTTAAAAACTGCTTTGTTTGTTTGTTTTTGAAGTATAACATACACACAGAAAGGATACATGTTGCTGATATACAACTGGATGGTTTTTTTTTTTATTTAATTTTTATTTTACTGTTTTTTTAAGACTTATTTTATTGATTTTTGACAGAGAGAAACAGAGACAGAGAGAGACAGAGAGAAGGGGGAGGGCCCAGAGCAGTCTCCATAGTTGACATTAGTTTTCCATATAGTTTCATTCCACAGGTGGCACAGGGGTGTGCAGGGCAGGAACTAGGCCGGGAGCCTCCCACATAGGCCCTGGCAAGAACTGAACTGGGGGTACACCCCAGTTCAGCATGTGGGTCCGTATGGGCCAGGGCCAGGGCTGGGATTCGATCCTCAGTCCTTGGGGCTTCAAAGTGAGTGCTTTACCCGCTGAACCATATGAGCTTTCCCTATTTTATTGTTTTTGACAGAGAGAGACAGAGAGAAGGGGTAGGACACAGAGCAGTCTCCATAGCTGTACGTCATCAATTTTCAACATAGTTTCATTCCACACAGGTGGGTGGGGGCTGTGTAGGGTGGGAAATGGACAGGGGGCCTCCCCCAGGGGAAGCACCCACACACACACAAACTGGGGGCTGAACCAGGGGCCTCCCACATGGGAAGTTAGCCCCCTGGAGAACTGAACTGGGGGCCACACCCCAGTTCAGCATATGGGTCCACATGGGCTGGGGTGGGGATTTGATCCTCATACCTCAGGGCTTCGAAGAGAGCACTTAACCTGCCGAGCCATCCTGTCATTCCTAGATGTACTTTTACAAAATAAGAACATCTATGCAACTGGTACCGAACTCAAAAAATAGAAAATTGCTAGTATCCCAGAAGCCTACTTTTGCTCTTTCTAAACCTTGATATTATAATTTCAACTCAATTTTCATATGCATTAGGGTTTAAGTGACATGGCAGAAGTCAGAAACCTCTTCCTATAGACTCTTGCTTAGACATAACCTTCTCTGGGTACTATTTCTTTGATCATCACAACAGCCTCTCAAAGGGGCTTTCTGTTAATGTTTTTTTGGTCTGTTTTCAATTTTGAGGAAAATGTCTGAATGTATGACCCACTCTTTATTAAATAGCTGTCCTAAGTAGATTTTACATCCTTATATTTTGATTCCTGACACAACTCAGTCAGATTAAGTAAAGAGCTAAACTCAGATTGATTTTACATGGTCCAATTTTAACAAACGTTCTCATGGAGAAACATATGTTGCCACTGCACGTCTTCAGCTCTCAAACTCCCTTTGTAAAGTGTAGCACTGGTTAGGTCGGCCAGTAAAGGCTAGGTTATGCTGCCATAGCAACCCGAGCAACTCAGTGGCTCAAAGCAAGTGTCAATGAAGTATGGCCCATGGGCTGAATCTGGCTGACTCCTGCTTTTATAAATAAAATTATATTGGAACACAGTCATGCTCATTTATTGACTTATTTATTATCTGTGACTGCTTTTGCACTATAATGACATAGTTGAATAGGTGTGATAGAGACTATTTGACTTGCAAAGTCTAAAATATTTATTATACTGTCCTTTTCAGAAAGAGTTTGGTGACCATTGCTTAGAGCAACACATTTTATTTCCATTCATATCTCACATAGAATGGAAGTTAGCTGAGAGAGACTATGCTCTTGGGGCTCATGCAGGATTCCAGGATCATTGAATCTTCATCCTTTGATGACACCAACACAAATTTATCAAAGGAGAAAGACAGCATGTAGAACTGCACACCAACTCTTAAATGCATCACTTTAGCTTACTTTTTATTAGCCAAAGTAAGTCACATGACCCTGATTAATGTCAAGGTGGTGATGGAGTATGATCTGTGTGTTCTTGGGGAACACAGGATGGGGGTAGGGAGAGCTGGAAATAGCAGCAAATCCTTAAATATACTCTCCTAAATATAGACATAGAAAACCCAACTGAATGCAGCCATCTAGATACACAATTTCCCCATGGAAAACTTCAGAAAAACATTAAAAATTATTTTTAAGCCTCTACCATATCATCAGGATATATAAATATTAAAAAACATCACAAAAAATATTTTGTTACTATCACTGGCCAAGGAACACAAAAGTAAAAGTTATACTTGCAAGTACTAAGTTGCATTTAAAGACAAAAAATAAGAAAACCTTTGAAAACCTTAACATATGCTGGACAAATGTCCTACTAGTGTTCTTTAAAATGTTCCTTTTAGAAATTTTAATAGGAAGAAAGAGAGCTTCAGTTTTTGCTTTAAGTTGCAATATTATGGCAATTGTAGTATTCCGTGGGTCACTTTTAGAAAGTAGTGTCTCCATGCTGTGCACTCTTCCCATATTGTTACAACAACTATGGCTTCGTGTACACAAAACCAGTCAAGAACCACGAGAATAGGAGACACACTCGCCCTCTCCCTGCAAACACGGCTCAGATGCCCTCCAACTCAGACACAGAAACACATCTGCTCTGTCCCCCGGTCACCTCCCTGCATATGGTCTCCACTCGGGCTGCTCTTTGATCATCAAAGTTTCTGGAAGAGTAGTAACACAACCCCCCAAATTCAACAATAACTTTCTCAGTCCTGATTCTCTGTCATGTCTTTTTCCCATTTCACATGGAAGCACTAGAGATGGAGGGCTTAAAATTCCATTTTCATCTTCTGAACAGGATATACTGTACTCACACTGTGCCATTTTTTTTCATTTCAAGCACACACTCCCAATCATTTATATTTTCTATTTTTAAATTGCAAACCATAGAAATTTGGTTATTTCTTCATTTCATACACACCACAAGTAGGATTATTCTTAGAAAATGTAAAGAAGTCTTCCTAACGCAATGTTTCCCAAAGGATCAAGTTGATTCTTGAGACATTAATAAGTATCATTGCCAGAAAAAGTTCCTGCTTTCCTATCATTTTTTAATGGTAAGTGAAGCATAATTCATTTTCTTTAGGATGAGGTTTCTTTTATTTATTAATATTTAAAAATTTTTAAATTATAATTGACATTCAATATTATATGCATATTAGTTTCAGGTGTACAATATAGTGATTTGAACACAACTTATGAAATGATCACCCTGATAAATCTAATAACCATCTGATACTATATACATAGTATTGACCATATTCCCTATGCTGTACTTGACGTCGTCTGACTTATTTTGTAACTACCAATTTATACAACTTAACCCCTTCATCGTTTTGACCCAGCTCCCCAACTGCCCTCCCATCTGGCAACTATCAGTTTGTTCTCTCTGTGAGTCTGTTTCTGTTTTGCTTTTTTGTTTATCTTGTTCTTTATAGTCTACATATATGTGAGAGCATATGGTGTTTACCTTTCTCTGTCTGACTTACTTCACTTAGTGTAACACCCTCTAGGTCCACCCATATCTGTTCAATAAACACTGGGCTTATTTTATGTATGAGAATTATAAAAACACTATAGAGATTCACAGTAAACATCTAATTCACACAGTATCACTGATTTATTCCTTTATACTCTTTAATAAAAATCAAATTCTTAAAATCATTAAGTAGAGTAAACCTTCCTTCTACCCAACCCCTAAAGATTCCTAACCATAGAAATTCTAAAAATTTTCCTTCAGTAAGTTTATGATAGTTCCTTTTCTACCCCCAGGCTGGAAATATCAGATTAAAAAAAAAAACACAAAAAAACTATTTACCACTTTCTTGAAAATGAACTATTTACCAATTATTGTCAGTGTTCCCTTTTTAGTGATTCCCCACTACAGTAATGAACTTAGTGAATTTTCTTAGAGATACCTGTGACATGTTAATGGTTTGTGATTGTGTCTAAATTTCCCACCTATCTTCCTTTTGCAGGTCTTCATTTTCACATATTGAGCACAAGGTAAAAAAATAATAATAATAATAAAAAGAATTTCTAAAGGGAATAATGGAGAGTATTTGATAATTAGAGAACATTGAAGAATATCTTCACCCATTATATTTTTTCTCCAAAAAGTCAAGGTGAGCAATTCCATTTCAGAGTATTTACTTCAGAAAAATGAAAATGTACATTTCTACAAAATCCTATACCTGACTGTCCCTAATAGATATATTTGTAATATCCCAAAACTTGAAGCAAACCAAATGCCCTTTACTGGGTGAATGAATAAACTCTGCTACATCCTTACAATTGGTATACTATTCAGCAATAATAAATAATTAGTTATATATACTCACAACAATTTCCATGACTATCAAAGGCACGTGAGTAAAAATAAGCCAGTTTCACACTACATGGTTCCATTTATATAACATTCTCAAAAGGTCAAGACTATAGAAATGAAGAATAGATCACTGGTTGCCAGAGGTTAGCAGAATCTGATAATAAAAAGATAGCATGAGGAAGGTTGTGTGTATGTGTGTGTGTATGTAGGGGTGGGGGTGGGTGGGTGTAATGGAACTGTTCTGTATCCTGATTGTGGTGATGTTTCTGTGGGTCTATACAAGTACTAATGTTCGTAGAACTGTACAACAAAGACAGTTTAGTTGTGTGATCATTTAAAAAGTAAAATTAGAGAAAAACCTCCTACATATCGTATAGTTGGTTTTTTTCCTATATCCTATTTTCTCCCACATGGATTGCCATGTACCATCCATTCTGACAGCTCAAAATGTTATTTTAGCAGAAACCGAGAAGTCCTCTCTCAAAAGCTAGAAAACCCAGAATGACAGGCGATCAATATAAGGGTGATCAAGTGGTCAGGGAATCCCCTGAGAGGGAGGTGACTTCCCTGCATGAAAGGAAATGGTAGGAAACTAAATTATCCTGCAATGCAGTTTTTTGCACTCAAGATGGACGGGCCTGAGCCAACATCAACCTCTGAACATAGACAATTATTTGTAAAGAACTAAGGATACTTTTGGAGCCTCGTTTAAATAATTTTGAACAGGGAGATCCCACTGTCTTACTCCAGGTCCCTTGTTCATCTCCAACTACTGGAGAAAAGTACCTGCATCAAAGAAAGATCAGCAGTTGTGGAGAATTTATTAGCAATTGTGCCTGAAGTTATACCCTGCATGTAACTATATTAGAGTTCTTAAAGCCAAAGTATTTTTCCCCTAAATAAACACATCTGAATTATAAATGAATTAAAAAATTATCATTTAAATAGTAAAAAGAGGGTAAGCTGGGATAGCTCAGTGGGTTAAGCGCTTACTTTGCAGCCCCGGGGACCAAGGATCGAATCCCGGCCCTGGCCCGTGCGGACCCATATGCTGAGCTGGGGAGTGCCCCCAGCTTGGTTCTCACTGGGGTGAAGACCTCGGCCCAGTTCTTGCCCTGTGCAGCCCCGCGCCCACCTGTGGAATGAAACTATGTGGAAAAACTGATGATGTGCAACTATGGAGACTGTTCTGGGCCCCCACCCCCACCCCACCCCTTCTCTCTGTCTCTGTATCTCTCTCTCTCTCTCTCTCTCTCTCTCTCTCTCTCTCTCTCTCTCTGTCAAAAACAATAAAAATAAAATCTTAAATAGTAAAAAGATGCAATCCAGAAGTCCACTGGGTCCCAACATTTCTTGCCAGGACTCCCTGTTTTCACCTCTACCCATTCTCTCTTAGTTCTGCTCAAAGGCAGGCTAAAGATAAAGTCTGGCTCCTTCAAGGCTTTGCATCAGGGAAAAAATTCCCTCTCAGTTTAGCATTTTGCAACTTCAGTAACTTCACCAGTTTACACTGGATGAATTATAGAGAGGGGTCAACTTTTATCTGCTTTTCCTTCCCACTGCTTCTTCTTCATTGAAACTCAAGCTAGCTAACTAATTAACTTACTGTGAAGCTGAAATTAGCAAAATGCAGTATCTAGAATTGCAATTTTATAAAAAGAGGTGCCTTTTAGCCTATTTCTTTGCCCAGTGTGAGGGACGTGGGGGTGTCTCATGTACCTTCACACTTCTGGCAGGAGAAAACTGCTTCCTTTTCTTAGGAAAGACACCTGCATTTCTGTGTTACAACTTCTGAAGGTGGCATTAAGGGCCCAGAGTTGACAATTCCAATCATAGTCAATACTGGCTTGTCCTGGTCACTCTTCCGTGCTCTAGAAAATACAAATTCCAAATACATAGCAGGGAAGGAGACCTACAGTGACCCCAACTAACCACCACTATCCTCTATTTTTGAAGAGCTCAGTATGAGTTAGAATTGTCCACTCGAAGAGAAGGGATGGTGAGGATAAAACCATGGAGTTTTACAAACTTAGCATGAACTCTCAAGAACCGATATATTTGCTTTTTTCAACCCATTTATTTATTCATTCGTGACCTACGTCGAAATTACAAGTAACATAATCTATGATATTCTCATTGCTCTTTAATATCCTCTAAACATGAAATGAGCCACAGAGGGCAGACACTGATGTAGTTAGGAGGCTGGGGTCCAAGTCTATATTCATGAATACACTAACCATTCACTGACTGTGTACCCCAGGATGCTAAATAAACCTCTTTGAGTACTTAGTGTCTTCATCTATATCATAGAGGTAATGGTGACTAACTCCCATGGATATTTTGAGGTGAAAACAGATTATGTAGGTACAAATAATTCTCAGAATTGCAAAGGGGCAATACTTCTATTTAATGACCTGTTCTGCCCTGATAGGACCAACTTTTAAAACTACAAATTTCAGAAATTCAAAGACAAAAGGAAACACAACAAAAAGGGCTGTGCTTTAAACTTCAAAATTTTGGTTCACAAGAAATAAAAAGAAAAAACAAAAAACAAAAAACAAAAAAAAATCAGACCTTTCCAGAAGGAAGATAATTGAAGAGACAGGGGAGAAGATGATGGCCATCTAAAAGCTAAGGAATGCAAAGTCTGAGGCCACCAGAAGCTAAGGGGCAAGTAAGCAACCAGTCCTTCCCTAGACCCTTCGGGGAAATACAACCCTACCAACACCCTGATTTCAGATTTCTGGTCTCCAGAACATGAGACAATATATTTCTAATATATTTCTCTTGTTCTAATCTAGTTTGCAGTGCTTTGGTACAACAGCCCTAGGAAATCAATACACTAAATTTCAGAGAGGATAAATAAATGGCCCTACCTCAAATAGCCATTAAATTCTCCACTTGGCTGCCATGAGTTCTTTCTTGCTTGTTTTTTTAACAAATGAGGATGCCCTGATCTTCTTAACTCCCCTCTTGTCCACTCAGACAGTGATTTCATTTGCCTGGAGTGGAACACTAATAGGGAATTCTGATATGTAGCCAGGTTTGAAAACTATTGTATGAAGTGGCAGAATGGGACTCCTAACTCATGTCTGCTGGGCCCCCAAGTGTGGCATTGAGATAATGCACTGACATCCCACATTATTCATAACAAATAGTTTTTCTTTTATATTTATTCTACATTAGTATCTAACATTGTCCATCCTAATAAAGTAGATAAAACACTCACAAAAAATTTGTATCCTCCATGAAGACTGAAAAAAGATGATAATTTATAATCTATGGTTACATAAACTCATTTCAATTTCTATAAATAAAGCAAGAAGACATTTGTGTGTAACAATAGTCACTTACTTACAGGAAATCAAGAAGAGCTTAAAAGGTTTTATTATAGTCAAGCAATCCAAAGCCACGCCCCTAGTGCTTACTAATATTTCCTGAAAGCCAATAAAATCCCCCAGTCACTGTGCTGTAACATACTCACATACCCAATATTGTTTAATCAACTCTAATCTTCACTAGAATTTGTAACCTATTCTTCTTCTTTCTTATGGACGAGACATCTCAAGATGAAAGCAGTTAAGTCTCATGGCCAAGGGTATGATAAATTATCAATAGCAAGGTCAAAATTTACACCCCCAGATCTCTACTCCCAAACTCTTTCTCTCACTACATCTCGCTCCATCTATTTTGTTTCTTCGCAATTACAGACACTCTCGTGCTTTATAAATCAGATACTGCCACAATTTCTATATCTGACTTTAAGAATGCCACCATTCTCTCTGACCCTTTTTTCATTAAGTTTGGAACTTTCCAATAGAGAAACTTATTTTTCATAAGAAACTTATTTTCCATGTCTATTAAAACTAAACAGGGACTTCAGTTTTCATTGTTTTTTTAAGATTTATTTTATTGATTTTTGACAGAGAAACAGAGACAGAGAGAGACAGAGAGAAGGGGAGGACCCAGAGCAGTCTCCATAGTTGACATTAGTTTTCCATATAGTTTCATTCCACAGGTGGGCACAGGGCTGCGCAGGGCAGGAACTGGGCCGGGAGCCTCCCACATAGGCCCCGGCAAGAACTGAACTGGGGGTACACCCCAGTTCAGCATGTGGGTCCGCATGGGCCGGGGCCGCGATTGGATCCTTGGTCTCCAGGGCTTCAAAGCGAGTGCTTAACCCACTGAGCCATCCCAGCTTCCCCCAGACTTCAGTTTTTAAAAGTGTCTTGCAGAGTGAATATAAAAAGAAAGGGACATAGCTGCACAAATTCTTGACTGAATCCAAGCTAATAAGCAACCTTTGGAAAGTTCACCACTTGGTAAAATCTGGCTCTGCTTTCTAAGAATATGTATTCATTGCAAGAAATGTAAACTGCGAAAATGCAACACCTTCTATTTATAGCCAGAACCCCTAGGAAATCCCCAACTTAGAAAATCACTGTGTCACTAGTCCAACTGTGCATTTTTACATCTTCCTCCTCCTATTTAAGGTTATTCTATTTTGATCTGCAAAAGGGAACAACCAGTTAGGAAGGAGAATTACATTGCCACAATTCTTTCTTCTTCTGCCTAGTCTAATTATGTGGTCTTATAAAGAAGGGGATTAAAATGACCCCATTAAAATGTATAAATAAGTTCTGGAAGTACAAACAAGTCCCTAAATCTTGGGCTCTGGCCTCAAGGAATGCACTGGCTGGCTAGTAAAGGTAAAGGGTGGGGATCCACATGTTGCTCCTCTGGAACTCAGATTTCCCTCAGTGATGAATCGGTCAAAAGCAAGGATTTGGACCAGAGCACTGACAAAGTAGAAAAGGAAGGCAGATAAAATAGACATTGACACCCATGATACCTAATGAAGAATCCGACATCACGTCAAAGGAAAGGATAAGGAGACAATGAGAACAGACACCGAGGTACTGAACATGTAGCTATGACACAAGAAGAATGATGATGGTGTTGCTGTCAGATACCATGAAGTCCGGAAGGGCAGCTGATATAGGAGCAGCATAATGAGTCTGATTTTCAGCTGATGTAAAAGCAGAAGAAAAAAAAAAGTGAAAATGGTAAT
Organism: Craseonycteris thonglongyai; assembly: GCA_004027555.1. Lineage (NCBI taxonomy): Eukaryota > Metazoa > Chordata > Mammalia > Chiroptera > Craseonycteridae > Craseonycteris > Craseonycteris thonglongyai. Next base: position 16,330 of record PVKE010019589.1, on the reverse strand, counting down.
GAGACAGAAACCAGAGCTCAGAAGAGGGAAGTGATAGAAACCAACCTCTTAGGATTATTTACATACACACTGCAGAGAATATGAGGAATTCATTGATATATTTTTAAGGCAAAGTGGAGAGCTCAAGACTGAATCTTAAGACATGTCTGTATTATGGACATGTGTGGAAAAAGTAGTCAGCAAAGAAGTGACCAGATATGAGGGAAAAGAAGTCACCAGATATGGGGAAAAGAAGACATCGTGGAGGCAAGAGGGTCTGAAGAGAAGGTGAGCATTTAACAGTGTCAAAAGCTACCAAGAAGCTTTAAAACAAATTATTATTTTCAGTTAGAGTTGACATTCAGTATTGTTTTGTATTAGTTTCAGTAAATTTGGTAATTAAGAGGCTATTTCTTTCACATTTCACAATATATGCAAATCCTGAATCATTATGCTGTACACCTGAAACTAATATATGTCAATTAGGCCTTAATAAAAAATAAAATTGAAAAAGGAGGCTATTCCTGACCTTTAACAGCTTCACGCAAGCAATTCATAAAGAAGTGGGGGTGGGGCTGGTGAGTCCGTGGTGAGAACTTGGGAGGCAATAAATGTAGATTGTCTTATACACAAATTAACAGGTAAAATGAAGGTGGTTGTTTGAAGGCATTGCAGTGTCAAAAACAAACATCTGCAAGGCAGAGAAAACTCCAATAGGACTTCACCTTAGTAAAATCTAATAGGCACAATGAAAATTTAAAAAAATTAGCTTATATTTTTTTATTCATATTGAGAATACCCTTAATATTACTGTTTATCAAAATTAACATGTTAGCCAGGTAAATCATACCATTCTTTTATATGAGAAAGGAAAAAACACTACCAATTAAACTATGACTTGTATCAGTTGTTAATCCAAATCCTGATTTCAGAAATGCTGAAATGTGGGTAGATGGAATTTAGTACTAGGATTACCACTTTGATTCTACAGTGTAGGTTGGTTTAAATCATTAGCAGGGCTGTATTTTTCTATGCCGTAGCCTCCCCATGAGTCCCTGTGCATGCTATAGCTCCTCAAACGTCTGGATGCTGACAATGTTCTTACACAGATGCTGTTTTCAATTACAAAGTAGGCATTTGAGGTTGCTGAGCTCAAGAAAGCAGGAATATCAGTCAATGAAAGTCCTTAAGAGCCTTCCACTTCTGAGTTTTCTACTACGTGGCCCTATTTTGGCATATAATTACAGAGCGTTATGTTTATGCTGAAACAGCAGCTAGACCCACTCTGCAGAACACTGTTCATCTGAAAAACATCCCCACCGAAAATATGGACTCCCAGAGATGATTAAGGCTGTTCTTAAGGTTCTTTTTTATCTTATTTATAAGAGCTGCAATTACACACTGCAGAACAAATTGAACATGGGTTGTGTGGTAGTGTTCCAGAGATGAAGGCAGTTTCCCCCTGCACTTGACCTTAAAGTATACTTCCTCACAATCACTCCATGATTTATAATAGCCGGAGACAAGTAGGCAGCTTAAATTTTAAAAGCAAGTAAAATGATGACAGCAGTGTGTGTTTTGTTGAAGGAAGAAATACTCTCCATTTTAATTTGTATCAGGTTGTCAGTCTTCTTGATAAAACCTGGAACTACTTCCTCCACCACGTTGGGAATGGCTCTCGTGCTGCAGTGTGGCACAGCGAGTAGGAACAAAAATTCTAGTTACTTCAGGGTTTGAATCCCAGTCTTGATTCTGCTAGTTCTGTGACCCTAGAGAAATTACTTGAGCTAGCTGAAACTTGTCGTTTTTAAGCCCGTCTCACCTGCACTAAATGTGTCAACTGGATGGGAATAAATATGTCATCATTGCCTAGTCATTTTACCTTTACTTTTGTTCTCACCACCAGTGTGGAGGCCCATTGAGACATCAGTGTGAAACCAATCAGAACACGTGCATTTTGCACAAACCACATTCTATTTAGCATTGGGTCTAACAGGTGAAGAGTTAGGATGGTGAGGAAAGTCAGACAGAAAGGGGCAAAGGATGTGAAGGTGTGCACAAGGAAATAATTATGAAGAGGATTGTAGCGATTACACTGCTAAGGAGCAGCTGAGTTGAACTGAGTTTATTAGAGATCTGAAAGGGGTCAGCAAATTTTAAGAATGAGAATATTTCTGTGATATGGAAAGACAGCAGTACATGAGACACTAGCAACTGAGGTTTGGGAAATGGCACTTATTCTAGGACATGTCCAAAGGAATGAGTAGCCAAAGTCAAGTGGAAGAGATCACCAAATGTACAGAGGCCCAGGAACTGAGAGAATGGAATTTGGGAGAACAAGCCATGTGAATTTTGAAATCTCCAAAAATAATGACAAGAATAGTGACAGAAGGCTGCAAGCCAAAATATTCAGGAAATGAGGAGAAATGAATGAGATTTAATAGATGATTATGACAACCAGCATAGTACAGTCTGTTGCCATGTACTTCAAGCAAGCTGAATTTTTTTGACTAGGAGAAATGACTTAGGAATAGTAATGAGGGAAAAACAGAATGACAACCTAGTCTCTAAGCCCTGCAATAAGCAGCATGGAGGAGGAAAAAGAATTCTCCTCTCAGGGGACTGTAAGGAGAAGTCAGTTTTTTATTTAAGCTGGAAGGATAAAGAAACATTCAGAGAAAATATCATTGAATATAGGAATTTTGGTAAGGACTTACTATTTGTTCCAGAGGATGTGTAGAAAGTATTTGTGGGAGTGAGGAACAGAAAAGACAGCAGATTGTCAGTTGAAGAGATGGAGATAAAATCTGAGTATCTAAAGTTTCTGGAATGCCAGGACTTTTCATAGTTACCAAGTGAAATGAGAGTATAGGCATGATAAAATTAATCCTGCTGGTCTTTTAGGGGAAGATGAATCAGTGGTGAGAACAGAGGAGATATAGAGAGATGCTGATTTGCATTGGTGAAGAGTGTTATATACCATGCTTTCAAAATGCTGAAGGTGAGGTCAAGGCTGGGGATAGGAAAGTCTGCACTGGACCACAGAGAATTCTTTGGGCATTTCTTAAATCCAGGAGAGTGAAAGATATCAAAAAGAGGAGAGACTGGGAATCAGCCAACATGAATTGGTTGGGGGAAAGATGAGGAATGGATTGGAGAAGGCAGCTGCCCTGGAGCCACTGCCTGGAGCTAAATGCTCCTTAAAAGAGAGCTGGGAGTACACATTTGCCTAATGCAACACTTGAATTAATTACTTTAAGCAAAATGTGTCTAGGAAGATAGGAGTCTATCTCTCACAAGTGTGGAAAAAATTAATCTCCCAGTAGAGACACCACATTTTCAACTTGCCATAAGGAAGATAAGCATTGATGGGGTCTGTATGATCATGGACTGACGATCCATAGCACATGTAGTCATAAAGACAAATGGATTCTAAATGGATCTCGTGATAGATTCTATTTACATTTCTGGTCCTTCTTATTAGAAAAGACTATAGACTCATTTGAGGAATATATGCTATTTGCAATTAAAGATGATAACCAGGCCCCTTAATGAGCCATATGGGATAATATATTGTCTAGTATTAGCAGCATGTTATTGCCACTTTTCAGGAAGCACCATTTGCTGGAATCTTTTTATAATCTTACAATAATCGTGAAGTGTAATACAATTATTGGAAAGCATTTAAAGAGAAACTTTATTTCTTTGGCATCATTGGAAAATAAATATTTCTACCTTATACACTATTTTAGACAACTCAAGTCCTCTATAAAGAATCCCAAATTTAAAGAAAAATACCTGTTTCTGATGGAATTCTTTTAAAATTTACTGTTTCTTTAAAAAGGGTATAATAATGCAATTTAGTATTTTCTTGATTACTTAGACTAAGCAGGCTAGAGTCAAAAGCTATGAAACTAAGGCCAAGATATTTAACTTAACTTTATTTTCTTCACCTACAGAATAAATCATTACATATTTTACAAGATGTTTTGTGGGTTTTTTGATTTTTTGGTTTTTTTTAAGATTTATTTCTATTGTTTGAGAGGAGAGAGAGAGAAGTAGGCAGGGCCCAGAGCAGTCTCCATAGTTGTACATCATTAGTTGTGACATAGTTTCATTCCACACAGATAGATGTGGGCCATTATGGGTGAGAGCTAAATCAAGGGCCTCCCAAATAGGAGGTGAGAACTTTTACCACTGTGCAATCCCAACAATTGCCAGTTAGCCCCAGTTCAGCATATGGGTCTGCATGGGCTGGGGCTGGGAATCAAACCCTGGACTTTATGATTACAAGGCAAATGCTTTAAGGCAAATGCTTAATCACTGAGCTATACCAGCATCCCCCATATTTTACAGGATCTTTACTGAAGTTTAATGAGATAATACACAGAAAAGGCTTAGCTTCAATTCTGGCACACAGAATACAATTGAGAATACTTACCAACACTAGGAGCCTTATCACATCAACATTTTAATCAGTAACATCAAAATTTGCCTCTATCTAATCAAATGACATTATAAGGTTATATAACCCTGGACAAAATGAGTAAGACTACTGAGGCTTTTAATTATAATTCCATGTGTTCCAGTACCTTCACTCTTTGCTGTGCTATATGTGCCTACATACATCTACATTGATTCTTCTCTTCAACCACTGAATTTTCTGCTTCTTGTATATTCTGCTATAAATATTTGGCATCTGAATTTACTAGGACTGTATAAAGTAAGTATAAAATAGATTTTAAATGAGAGCTGGAGGGACTCTCTTATAAGCAAAGCCATGGATCTTAGTGTATGAAATTGGTGACATCCATATTGGTTACTGGGAAACATTTATTGAATTTAATTTATGTCAGCTCTCTTCTGAAATATTTGTCAGGCATCTGTTATATAAGGTCTAGGTCACTGTCATGAACACTCTTTCAATGATCAAATGTTCAAGATGGGCTATTATGCTAACTCTTAAGGATGCAATGGTAAATGAGTCAGGCCCTACCTGTAATTAGAGAAGCTGACCAGAATCTTGGCCATAGTAACTGCTTAAGGTTGGTATAGAGTACCAGGTTGAAAATGTTCTTTTACCTAGATATGATCATTTCCAGGGGCAATTATATTTAAGTTGGTTAAGTAAGAGTTACACAAATAAATGGGGAAAGAGATAGAGATATTGAGATTTCAAAGGTCCAGACACTTCTCATCTTGGAAAATTTGAAGACCTGAATAAAAGCTCATTATAGGTAAAATCTGAAATGGAATAGGTGGATAAAATAATAAGGAGTCACAGTGCTTAGCATGTGCATTAAACAGAGACATGTGTATGTAGACTGTGTAAGCCCTGGTAAAGATGTTGGGTTTTATTCCACTGTTTAAGGAGAGGGCATGAAAAGCCTTAGTCTGCAGAGTGATACACTCAGATTCATTTTGAAGGTCATTTTGTCTTAAGTATAAGTCAAAGGGGACCAGTGGTCTAGGGGACAGGTCACAATGATCTATTCCAGGTCACTGGCAGTGAGAATGGTAGAGATTTTCATGAGGAAAAACTGTAGAACTTGAAGATCAATAGAATAAAGGAGGTGAAAGAAGGGCAAGTATCAAGGCTGGCTTTAACTTCTGCCAGGTATGCAAATGGTGATACCATTTACTGAACTAAGGAATACCAGTAAGAGGCAATATTTGAATAAGAAGATCAAGTTCTAAGACTCAAACTTGCCAACATGAGACACCTTGGAACTAAATAGCCAGTTGGGAAGGGATCAACAGATGTCTCAACTCTCCTCCTTCAAAGAGTCATTTCTTTGTGTGCTCCAACTTCTTGTGCTATGTTCCCGCATCAATCAAAAGTCTTGATATTATGTCCCAGCAATTCCACTCCTAGGGAACTGCCCAAGGGAAATGAAAGTATAATGCCCACACAAAGACTTACAAACAAATATTCACAGCAGCTTTATGCATAACAGACAAGACCAGAAACAACTCATGTGCCATCAGCTGGTACACACATAAACAAATTGAGGCATATTCTTATAGTGGACTTCTAGTCAGCAATAAATAAATAAATACACAGAGCAAATTATTGGTACATGCAACATCACGAACGAATCTCAAAATCATTACACTCAGTAAATAAGTTAGTCATCCCCCATCCCCCTGCTAAAGGGAGCATACCATCATTTTAATAAAATTCTAAAAAATATAAACTAATATGTAGTGAGTAAGACATAGGATAGAAAGAGGGATAGCAAAGGGACATGAGAAAATATTGAGGGTGATAACATATTTGGCATTTTGATTATGAAGGTGTTTTCATGGGTGTATACATGTGTCAAAAGTCATATAATTCAATATACTTTAAATACATACAAGGTATTGTATACAAATTATACCTCAAAAAAGTTGTTTTAAAAGTGCATCTGTTAGCCCCTGATCACCTGCTTCTAAACCAGATGAGTTCTTTCTCATTCTCTGCCCCATCATAACAAATTACTTTTTACGTCTGTAAAATGCCTCTAATTCTGTTTTATCATTAGTGGCGTACCTGTTTGCTTATCATCTGCCTACTTCTCTGGATTGTCAGCTGCACATGAAGAGACAGATCACACTCCTTTCTTCCCCATTTTTCCTCAATGCATAGCACATTGGACGAGTGGATGCAGCATTGGTAACTCTTACATGTGCCGGTAAATATTTGGGAGTAAACCCCCTCTCCTGTCAAAGCAGGTCCTCTTGAGGACAGGGCAATAGGGGAGAGATCAATGGTGAGTGTGAGGAACAGTGTCCACTTACTGTGCTCTGGTATGCAAGTGGGACATGGAAGTGTAAACAGGACTGGGCATGAGATAGGTTGGAAACAATCCTTTAGCTTGAGACACTCAGAAACCAGTAAAAAGAAAAGCTACACAGAGGTACAGTACAATTTTAAAGTATACTCTATTCAATGTCCTTCTCATAGGCCACCGAAGAACAATGCTTACATTTTACACCTGGTGCTGGAAATTCAAGTAGAGAGGGAGCCTTTTGTGCATACATTAGATGCAGCCCTCAGGCAACACGAATTTTGGAATAAAGCGACACCACACATAACACTGGGCTCCCACTTGCATCCAGCTACCTTATGAGCCTGCTGCCCTCAGCAAGCTGGCAGGTTAGACACCTTAGTCAACAATGGGCAGATCTCAGTCCTGGGGAATATTCCTGCAGCTGAGACATTAATTTTAACTAAACAGAAGCAGCTCATGAAATACAGTAAAAGTAAGGCGGAGCTTTTATGAAACATTTTAGAATTGCACGTGGTGGCAGTCCGAAAACGTAACCCCAGAGTCCAATGGTTATATTAAAAAGATGTTCCTAGAGTCACTTAAACCACCTGAAATGACCTACTATAAAAAATTCTAGTTGGCTTACACTATTCAGGGGTGGCGAACCTTTTGGCGACTGAGTGCCAAAGTTTATGAAGTAAGAGTATACTCGCTCGACTTGCATGCCAACCCATTGAGTGAGATAGAGGTATTGATTATTTTTATGTCTATAAGAGGCATAGGATGTTTTTATAACAAAAAACAATAATTTTTTAAATGGTATTCACAATTATTTGTTTTGAAGTTTAAATATTTTATTAGAGTGCATAACAAAGGTAATTATATAAATTAAATACCATAGAAAATCTCTATCAGCCATTTATTACATTTTATTTGGTATAGAATAACATGATATTATAATAAAATTATAATTTATATGAAACAAAAAGGAAAAAAACATGTAACAGAATTAAATTATAATAATAAACAGTAGTTGTCAAATGCACGGAGTGCCCATGAAAATTAAAGAATCCTCTATCATTGTTAGTGTGATTTCTGTTGTGCAGAAGAAGACAGATGAATCACATCAGTTTTATATTTTGTTGTTTTTAACACTACACAAGCTGCACTTGATGCATTAGTTAAATTACTCCTAAAATCGGACTTGACTAGGTTCATAATTGAAAATAATGATTACAGGAGTAAGTAGAGGAAAATATCGAGAGTATTGCCACTACTACATTTTTCAGACACTGAAAATTTTCAGGCAAGGAATTCCATGTTTTCAGAACTTCATTTTCTGCATTGTTCAGCGTTGACCCAGCTAACCTATCTCTTTCAATACTTTCTAATTCATGTCTCAAATCGATAAATTCTTGCCTCCCAATACAGCTACTCTGTAAGTCAATCAACTGCATTTCAAAATCATACAAATTAATCCATTGGAACATATCCAACTTCAGTTCGTTTAGTTTTACCTTGTCTCCATATTTTATGAATTTTCCTGTTTTTTCGAATGACCTGAACCAAGTAAATCTTAAATAGAACTGTTCTAGGGTCAAATCAATAACTGATAAGAATTGTATCTGAAATCTGTGAACATCTGGTATTTGATCTCCAAGATAAGTTAAGTATTTTTGGAGATTCGGAAAATATTTAAACTTGTCAGTGTTGATATCATGTTTAAATACTCCTAATTTGATTTCAAAAGCTCTTATGAGATCAAACATAACATCAACCATTTTTCCAAGTCCTTGTAATTTTATATTTAAATCATTTAAGTGCTGGGAAAAATCTGTAAAAAACATTAATCTGCAAGTCCACAAGACGTCATACAATTCTTGAAATGACAGTTTCTCATCCATCATGAACATACAAATTTCCTCAAAACATTCAACAAATCTTTGAAGAACGCAACCTCTATTAAGCCAGTGAACATTGTTGTACATGAATAATCCTCTGTATACTGAATTTACCTCACTCAGTAGATTTTGGAATTGTCTTTTTTTTCAACGGATGCGCTGAAATAAAATTAACCACTTTGGTTACAGTTTTCATAACTGCTGCAATTACAAGTTGTTCACATGTTTCAGGTGTGACAGCAACGGGAGAGTAGAATACTAGAAAAATTTGACTCAATAGCCTAAATACATTTTCCATTACTCTATGAGCACGAGTTAACCTGCAGTTGAAGATGACTTTAGATTTTTCTCCTCGAGCTGTTATTTTATTTTACAGTATGGTTTCATGCCATGTTTGTGTAATCTGAAAGTTTCATCTCCAACTATAACATAGGGCACTACTTTATTCGAACCAGGAAGTCTCTCATCTGGAGGAAATATATTTCCCGAAAGCACTTGTTTCCCCATGACAGACTTCGCAAAAATTCCACTGTCCCCCTCTTTTCCATATGACCCAACATCTATCTATTGCTATAAATTTACAGTTGGCATCAACCAAAGCAAGTCATACAACAGAAAAGTACTCCTTATAATTAAAAAACGTATACAGCGCTCTTCTTTGTCTTCCCACCTGCAACTTAGTCAGATCAATTTTAGTTGTTATTTGGACCCTGTAATCTAAACTCACTGTGAAATTGCCCTTAGCGCCCTCCAAGCTCCGTGTGCCGAAATAATTGCTCCGCGTGCCACTTTGGGCACGAGTGCCATAGGTTCGCCACCCCCGGCCTAGGGCCACAGACACCATCAATAAAAGAAAATAATTTTAATATGTATTTAGCAATTTGCAGGTTCTAAGCAAGGTTCTGTGTATGTTCACATACCTTATAATCACTATATCAACCCCGTGAAGAGAATTTTATTAGTCCCATTTTACAGATTAGGAAACTGATGCTCAGAAACAATAAAAGCAAAAACAAAACACCATAAATGTAAATTAAAGTTACTTGAACCCAATCTCCATATCCTACATAATAATATAATGTAATTAATATAATTAATATAATATATATAAATGCCTCTTTATAATTGTACTGATTGTAATAACATGTATTAGGGCACTTAGTATATGCCATCCCTTCTGCTAAAGTGTTTTAAATATTTGATGTCATTCCCATTATAATGTCCCCACAAAAGATTATCACTGGCTAAGATTCAGATCAGAAACTAGTTGCTCAAGGTCACACAGGTGGTAAATAGTGGAACCAGAATTTGAACTCTGAGTTTAGAACCAATGTTCCTTATTAGTATTCTTTGCTGTCTTTTACAGGGTGGTGAAATTCTAAAAGTGAATTGAATTCTAAGCATTCAGACCCTAGTCAGGTGAATATCTATGGGATAAGGTGAGGGGGGAAATCCATTCTCTTGAGGAATCAGACAGCAAGCATACATTGAAACCTTATTAGAAGTTAGTTGCAGAAAATAACATAGGTTTAAAATTTTAAATATATCATCACCTTCCATAAGAAGGACACTTCAATTTGTGCTTAATATCCTATCTTTAAATAATAAACACAAGAGTCTCAATTATGGATTACTTCTTACATGTGCCTGCAACCATGTTTAGCACTTTACATAAAATAACTCATTTAATCCTCATAACTAGCCTACTCAGTCTATGATTTCTTCATGGGAGCCGAAGGAGCAGTCTACAAAGCCCAAAGAACTCCAACAAGTTTCAGCCTACCTGGTTAGGAGTAGGTTAGGAGTAGGGAGCGGAGCCATCTGGCCTACAAATGCCCTGGAAGATAGACATCTCTTTCTTTCATATGGACAACACAGTTTGGAGATTCTTCAGCGATCACCTGGCAACATGTAATGGTTTTGATCCAAATGTAGTATAAAAAGAAACCCGGTATGTTGTGTTTGTGCAGACAGGAAGGCTGCCTTGACGGTGTGAACGGATGAACATGGAAGAAATATTTAGGCTACTTCCTATGATCAGAGTCTCAGGGATGGGGAAAAAAATAAAAGAAACAGTTTAGAAGGGAGTCAAAGGTCACAAAGTTCCTTATGTTTCTCAAGAGATGGTGAGCCATTCAGCAAAGAGCGTCTTGCCTTCCACTGCGTAAAGCTGTTGCCAAACGCTGGCTTGCCGGGCTTGCATGTCCCAGCACCTGTTGCATCTAGAACTCGCCAATGCAAGGAGAACTGAGGAAGTGAATGCCACTTATGGGTTGAGATAATTAAGACCAGAGCCTTCTGTACCCTCTTCACTGTTTTTCAGCCTTTTCTAGGGCTTTGGGGCCCTAGGACATGGGACATAGAAGGAGCCCAGGTCCCTCATTCATTCCACAAAGAAAAGCCCTCAGCAAATTAGAAACACCATGTTGGATTACTATGTGAATAAGAAATAAACCTTTGTTTTTTATGCTAAGTCACTAACAAAGATTTGTTATTATAACAGCTTGTGTTACCCTCACTAATATAGTGCAGACATGTGTATCTTCTTTATTTCATTAAGAACAGATGTTGTATTATGCAGTCAATTATACATTGTCATTGGAATTCTGCATCATGACGACATTGGGGAAATCTACAGAGAACTGTGGAACTTCATTTTAACCATGAGAATGTTGCTTGTAGAGTAATAGAGGAAGAAAAGTCATATGGTGCCACTAATTCAATTTTGTATGCTCACACACTCCCAATACTCTAAAATGGAACATGAGATGGGGACTGGAGTTACCCTCTTACAGGAAACATTTAAAAAGAAAGAAGAAAAAAAAGGAAGAGAGAGAGAAAGGAAATAAAGAAAGAGAAGAGAGGTAGGGAAGGAGGGAGGGAGGGAGGGAAAGAGGGAGGGAGAGCTTGTCTATTTTGTTTTTCATTCTCAATTTCTCTCCATAAATCTTTCTGGCTTTGGCTAAGAACCAACCTAACGTGAATTGTCCTATTTTATTCAAAGTGTGTTATCTTCCTGCTGAGTATCTCAAATAAAAGACAAAGAATAAATGTGTTCTTTGAGTACAAAAAGTCTGTGAGGCTGCACGTTTAGTTTAGATAAAGAAAGAGTAAAATAGAGAAGTCTGCCATTTTGGTACTACTTTCAAATTTCTTCAAGGCTGTCTTAAGTCACATACAGAAAGCAGAGGGTTCCAACCATCTGCTTAGAAACACAGTTGTGAACCTAATATTCATAAACGGGACATGAGATAATACTCCCCTCAAATCCTGGGGCTGCAGGTGAAGCCTGGGTTATCGAGAACCCTGGGACAATTCATGTTCAGTCAGGAGGAGCTTCTATGGGAGTTCTCAGGAGGGTGACCCAAGAGAGACAGAGGCTAACAGAAGGTCAAAGGTGGTCATAGAAGGCAGGCACAGTGAAAAACACCACGCCCATGGGTGCAGCACAACAGTCTCAACATTCAACCAACTGGACATCAACTTCTGCTACAACCAGCTGCAGAGAACACCAATGATCAGAGTGAGCAAAGGACTGCTGGGATCGCTAGAACAACTCATGCTCCAGGGCACAGGTGCAGTGGGCCAGGGGTTGATATTCAAGGAGAACTTGTCAGCATGAGTTTGGGTAGTTGCCCCCTATCTCTGTCTTCACATAAAGAGGTTATGACTGCCTAGTAGATGTGGGGGCTCTAACAAAGCCTGTGCCTTCTACCATCGTCATTGTGACATAGTTACAAATGCAACAACCCAACCGACCTGCATCAAAGTCAAGCTCACACCCGTTGTCAGAGATATATGAATGAGGTTTTTTATTTGTCTGTTTTTGCATATGTGAGCAAAAAGTAAGATTCTTTAAAGCAATGACTCACCCATTTTCAAATGGTTGTGAAAATGATTAAACATTTCTTGTCAAATGTGACTACCAGAAATTGAAGATATTATTAAAGCATCTTGATTAGAATTGTAGTCACCAAAGGATAAGATCTGATACAAGAACTTGTTTTTGGAAGCAAATACAAATTTCTCTTTTAAAAACATGAAGAACATTATTTGAAATTTTTATATAAATTAAGAACTTAATACTTTCCCAAGGACTTTATATTCTCATTATATAATAGTTGTTTATTTTTCATTTACCTTACAGATGTTGATTTTATTCTTATCACTGTTTCACATAATGAAGAATACACGAATTTTACCAAGCTCCATTTGGATCCCCTCCAGTTTACCCTTGTGTGGCAGATAAATATCATTTTATAAGACTGCCATGAAGACAGAACAGTAAGCAGTAGACTTAAGTATATGAGCAACATATTAATATTCATAGCTAGATACTTTGTTCTAAATTTGAAGGGGGCAGAAACCAGACAACACCCTTTGCTTGTTGACTAGGTAAATATTCAAAGTAAGATTATATATTCCCTAGACCACACACACACACAATACATGTCTGGATAATGACGGTATTTGCGATCTGCAATTTCACCTTGCACTGCAGCCCTCAGGGCGGCAACCGCTAGTGTTTCATGAATTAATTGCCTACCATGGAGCTTTCTGACATAGAATACAAATTAATTTCATACAGCTCACTATTGTAAAACTTACTTACATTTCTCATGACACATGCAGAATCTAAACGTTTATAAGTATAGAATAAATGTGCTTTCCATTTAACTGTGGCATCAATCTATTTCTCTGAGCCCAAAATAACAATGCAAACGACTCTAGCAAAAAAACAAAACAAAAAAAAGTCCCAGATTTACTTTTTTTGATTTGCTACTACTTGTTCCTTCACCCACATGTTTCTTTTTAAATCTCACTCTATGAAGCCAAGCCAAAATAGTCTGTATCCAAAGAATCAGAGTTATCGATTGATGGCAAGGTGGATGAATCATAAAATGAAAATGCATGACCAGTGGATATTTCTGATTAGAACTCCTTTACAGATTTTTTGTTTGCATATGGATCAAATCACCTTTATTTCAGTTGGAGTTTCCTCATCTTGAGAATGAAAGTGTGCATTAAATATTTATTGATGGGGAAGCCAGGATGGCTCAGTGGGTTAAGCGCTCACTTTGCAGCGCCGGGGACCGAGGATCAAATCCCAGCCCTGGCCCGTGCGGACTCATGTGCTGAACTGGGGAGTGCCCCCAGTTCAGTTCTCTCTATATCTCTGTATCTCTCTGTATCTCTCTCTCTCTGTCAAAAAAAACATTTTTTTTTAATATTTATTGAGTTCCCTTAAGCATCATGTGATTTTGTGATTCTATTTACCTTGTTGCAGGAAAAAATATATATTACAATGCATAGAATCCTAGCAGTAGCTATTTCAGTCATAAATTCAAACAAAGGGTGGGGGATTTTTGTTTATATTCTGAGTTATTTTTATGCCATGTTGCCTACTAAAAATTGCACAGCAAGTGCCATGGTAGGAATTCTATAGTATTATGGGATATCAGCAGATTTAGGGATTGGGAGGTTGGATTGACCTCCCATGTTTAATAGATACAGCTTTGTGATCTGCTCTCTGCTTCATTTATTATTATCTCCAATTCCCTTCATTGTTTTGTCAGAATTTTTAAATACTGAGCAAAATCCTCATGGTACAGAATCTTCCACAAGTAGCCCAAACTGAAAGAGTACAGCTCCAATGAGGGAACTTGAGAATGGACCACGTTGCCAGATGCCCCTCCCCACCTCTCCTCCTCCCTTGACTGTCTTATGGTTAAAGTGATTTTTGATAATGCTGTCAATGCCTAGCTCTCTCCGGATAGGTCTTATTGTTTTTAAATCTCCTACAAGCATACCACCTTGACCCAGGTCTCTGCGTGTTATGCGGGCTCAAGATATATTTGTCAGGCCAACATAACTCTCTTGATTTCTCTAGATTGTAGGTCCTTAACTGCACACCCTAGGACACACAGGACACAAAGGAGTGGAGTGGCAGTTATCCTGGAAGAAACTGTGCAAAACTAGACTTTTATTTATGCAGATTCACATACTAATTTTAGATGAGCACGGGACGAAATGTCAGACCTGTGAATTATATTTGTCATGTGGTGATATGAAGGGGAAAAGAGGTTGCTAATAGCTTTGCTAGATCACACTTCACTATAAAATACAAGATAAATCCAAGCAATTTAATTTCAAAATAGTGAATTAAAGCAGAAAAGAGTCTAATTTGATAATATGACATGATACATTGTCTGAGACCCCATTAAAATGGAAACTGACAGAAATTGACTGACAGTGAAAAAAAGATTCTCTTTAAGGCTGACTATTTAATTTGTTTTAGCTCCTAAATATGTGGGAAACAGTAAAGCATAATGCTTAGGCCACTGTACTCACGTGATCTTGGAGTCAGACAGTCTAATATGGCTGAACAGATGGATAACTGTGTGACCATAGGCAAATTCTTAACTTTTCTCTTCCTCAGTGTCTTTATCTGTAAAATGGGGATATTATTGGTACTTACTTTTGAACACCTATGTGAGTATTTATTAATTCATGAATAAGAGGCATGTTGTCTATACAGTAGTTGCTCAATAAGTGATAGTGACTGTGTTGTTGATAACTGGGACAACAGTGATGCCATATGTCTATTTTTACAATTATATTGTGACTATTCATAAGTATTGTTCCATCCCCTCGTTCTGAGATTAGCACAGCCTCTCTTGCAAACCACCGCATTATTCACTAAATACTAAAATTTCTACCAGCTCATTCGGGAAACATCTAGGAGCAAACCGGAAACAAACACTGGATTAAGATGGCCGCTTTCAGGAGCAGGCTCAGAGGTGCATCCGGTTCCAGCGGGAATAGCCTCCATGTGCTGCCCGGTGGGGGAGAATTTTCAGTGGTTGCCGATCAACATCATTCCTTGTTGGTGCAAATTAACCTGAAAGGTCCTCAGCATTTCAGGTACACTTAGCTCAGTCTCTGAGATTGTTTATACCTGGGATGTAGTAATCTCAAGAAAACAATAGCTGAGCCAGTGGTTTAGGGTTTCCAGTTGACGCCACAGGGGTTCTTTGGCTGGAAGCCAGGAAATCAGCCAAGTTCAATTTGTTTACTAAATTCAGGTTAACAGTTCGCTCTCTCAAAGCACTCCCAAGAACCAAGATATTCTGAATCCTTTACTTCTTTTTCATTTACCATTCTTTCCATGGGGTGGATCCCCCAGGTGTAAAACACAAGGTAAATATTTAATCAGAAAAGCGACAAGGATCAAGAAAGTAATCAGGAGATCCAAGATGGCGGCATGAGAGGAGCAAGCCGATCACTGCCTGGGAAGGGCCTTGTGAACAGAGGGGAATCCACAGGGGAAAGCCTGAGAAGAAACCTCAACTAAGAGAACCACACAACACGGAACAACACACAAAGGTTAGAGAAAAAAGGGGAGAGCGGGAGAGGAAAAGGGAAGCAGCGGTTCAGGGACAGAGACTCGGAGCGCGGCCCGGGGCTGGCAAAAACCAAGGGGGATTGGGGGACTGCGGTCACAGTGGAGCTGGATCGAGGGCGGGCTGGAAGCCGAGACCTAGGGAGCGTGGAAGCCCCACAAGACTGTGGACAATTTAACATCCGAACTCAAGGGACAGCACGCAGTGCCCTAATCAGATCACAGAGCCTAAAGTGGAGCAGGGACTGTGGAGCAGGGCGGCGGCACTTCCCGGCGGGCGGGGTGAGAGCAGG